>JASAND010027492.1:0-61644 GCA_030248195.1 Trissonchulus latispiculum | reverse complement strand
CAAATTTAGAGGGCTACGTATGCTGAAAGAGTAATCATCTGTGAGATTTTACTTTGTAAGTCTCTTGCGTCAACGCTCTGAGCATTTCTGCTTGAAGATACGGTACCTCCAGATTAATTATTGCTTTCGGTAACTGCAGACGGACCAGCTTCTTACCCATTTGACAACATCATTTTGGAAACAGAAACAATGTTAAATGTGTTCATAATATGTGCAACTGTATTAATTAGTATGTTACTATTTAACACTAATTTTGGTTTATAATTATGCTAAGATCATAGAACAAGTACATCTCTGTGTTCTGGTTTTAACTGTAATAGCTTAATGGCTGTTAACTGGGGCTATTTCGACAATCATAATCTCGAAAACAAAATTTAATTTCACACTAAAACAGTAAACATCCAAATAATAACCAATTTTTTTTCTAGAAGAGAAAGAGGGAAAGGGGAACAACACCTGACTCAGGTGTAGTCTGGGAGGTAGACAACCTCCCAGACAATGAAAAAGGAAAGGGTTTGACTTAAGTCAAACTAAAAAAGAAAACCAATTTTAGAACACTCCTTTTTGGAGTGGTAAGATTACGACACAAAAAGTAATCTTACAAAAACATTTTTCTTTATAACTTTCTTATTATTGGGAGTTGAAAAGTCGGGTTTGGATTTTTCGAATCAGTATCAAATTCTCTTTCATATAAGCCCAAGTCATTTTTCGACCAAAAATATCAAAATTAACTAATTACTACCTAACTAACGCATAATTATTACTAATTAACCCTACCTAACTACGTACTTAGCTATTTTGCACTTAGTATTGAACCATCTTCCAATATTAGTTGTTCTAGATGTACATTTCCATTTTATAGGCAATTTTACGACTAATTTTTGCCTTAATTATGCACATAAACTTTGTGTTTTAGGTTTATGACTTCCTGCTGACTAACATGTGAGCGTTAGTGATTAAATTATCTTGACGGGGAGGGCTATACTTGACTATTATGGGAGATACTCACCAATTCACCTAAGTTTAGTTTAGTTGTCGATTGTTATCTTCGTGTGGAGGTAACAACTCCATTTACTAAAGGGATGATAAACCGAAGGGATTAGGGGTGAAGTATCCCTCTTCACCTTTCCTGGATTAGTATCATTAGTAGTCACGCGTTAGTAGAATTTAATTAAACTTAAAATCGTGTTTAAGACTAGTATTAATGTCTTAATTGAATGTGAACCTTGAACCCTATTGGTGAATTTCTTGATTTCTACTGAATACTGGCAACTCTAGCTAAACAAACATGATGATCTATACAATTATTGCTTGGACATTATTTGACAATTACATTCCATATTGATGACCTTCACTCTTCTTCACAATTCCATGGCATGAGAATTCATCCTGGTGATTTGATCATTTTGAAACCTCTTTTAAAGCTGATTTCAGATTACTTTTAACATTTTATTTTATTAATTCCATTACACACTGCAAATGTGATAAGCCTGACAAAACCTCCAGATTTTTAAGAATGCGAAATTAAAACTTGGCATTCTAACGTAGTTTAATTTGAACATGGGCTTGTGCTGTCTCTTAACTGCAATTTAAAAGAAAAATTAATATTAAAAAATCAAAATTCTATCGAACCTAAGGATCCTATCCACCACTTCACACAGTCGATATTTTTTCAACTCGAATCTACTTGATTTTAGTGAGCGGACGGAATAATGAGGCTGATTTCTCTGTAAAATCAACACAGGGCATAATTTTGCCAAAACAACGTCCTTTCAATTTTCCAGTGGCACAATAACACAACTCGGTTTGTAACAAATGGTTTCATAAATGCTGTGCCTTGGAAATTCTGGTTAATATTTCCTATGATTGCAAAGAGGAAATGATACCACAGCACAACATCCAGACGTAGAAACCTATTTCCACTTGCAGAAATGAAACGATTTGGGTCCTCTGAGAACTAGTCAGTAATTTCCACATTGTATATTGTCATTTCGTTCAAAATTAGATAAATTTTAAATGTATAAATAAAACAAATTGAAAATGTATTACATAAAAGAAAGGGACGGTTTAATCCTGCAAGTAATTCATATAATGCAACAACCTAGGTATTTACAAAATAAAATGTATAAATTAAATATAAAATAAATTGAAATAAAATATATATATATATATATATATATAAATATAAATTGAAAATGTATAAATTATAAATTTGTCAGAAGATAAGAGGGAACTTGCAAGATCAGAAATGGCGCTAGAATCCTTTCGGGTATTTTTGACTCATACGGCTTTAATCCTTTACGTAAATGGCAAAAGCTTGCGAAAAACCTATTTCCGTGCTCTTTAACATTCTGGGACCAGTCCCTTATTTTTAGGAAAAAGATAAGACAGTTTTGGTTTTTGGCCTTCGGCTCCCAGTAGGTAGACAACACACGGGGATTGGTTGTCATGGTTGAAAAGAGGACATGAAAATGAACATTTTTGCTTTTACAACCTTCGAGCTATTTCCAGTGGGACCAAAAGACTGAATTCTGTGGAGAGTTTAGTATTCAAGTTAGGTATGACAATGTACAAATTTTCTGAAAGCTCTAAAATCTGAGATTTCAAAAATTTTTTAAAATTTCAAAAATTTTTAAATTTGAAATTTCATAAATTTTAACAACTGTAGGAAAAGAAATAATAATCGAAAAGTAGTCGAGTTTGGTATCAAATTAAAGGTCTCGTTCAGGAGAACACGAATATGTATAAATTAAGTAGATTCGGGACGGGACCAGGTTCCAGCGGGCCCATCCCGAAAAATAAAAGTTGCTCCGACCACTACAAACTTGGGCTCATTTGAAAGCTCTCATCACGCTGAGTGAAAGTTATTGTGAAGTTTGACTATACGAGACTCAATAACACTGTGTTCACTACTTTGACTACTAAGGTAGAAGCCTAGCGCTAGCACCCGATTGCACCAAATGTGTTTAAAATCTAATTAGCTAAATTAGATTTTAAACAGATGTTAAATTTATTTGTCGCCTGAGCATTGCACTAACTTAAGGGGGGGGGGTCCATTTTTGGCCGATTTTTCGACCATCTCCGATTTTGCTCATTTTCACATATTATGTTGTCCGATAGGTATATTTTAACGAGTTTTTGAAATGAAGGTCGGATCTCTTACGGTTAGCGAGTAATTTCACCTCAAAGTTGATGTCAGTATGTGTTAAACATAGGAAACGGAAAAAGTGGTGATTTTTTCCGTGCGCCAGAGAAATCTCGCCAACGACAAAATGGACCACTTCAACGTCCATCCTATATCATATATACGATCTCGAAGGGTGATTTGTAGGAAGCAGAATTTTAATTTAGGCCTTCAAAAATTTTTAATTAATTTTTTAAGTTTGCGAGCAGCCAAAGTTGACTGTTTTGCAATGTTAAAATTGGGGGTCAGCAAGTTTGATGAAATATTCTGAAAGCTGTAAGCCCTAATTAAAAATTCTACTTCCTACAAATCACAGCTTATGACAAGACATTTCGAACGATACCAATTCATCCTGGTTAGTTCTGTCCGATTTCGAGATTTCTCTGGCGCAGAAATCTCAATTTTGAACAAAATTTAGGAAATTCCCGTTTTTTGGCAAATAACCTAGAGCTATGACAACGCAGACCTATAAAATGTTAGACTATGTATTTGCGCACGATTATTGATGACTTTAGGTCAAGTCTGGGCACAAATGGCGTAGGTTAGTGCACCCAGTTGGTCGCTGGGGTCAAATATGGGGGTCTGACAACCATAATCTCAAAAATAGCGATTTTTCAAATTTTTCGAAATACGTTAAATTTTATATCAATCGAAAGCTCTCATTGTCGGGAACATTTGGTCTTCTTGGACCATTGCCCGCAAATGCACCAAATTCAAGTTATCGGCCGTTAAATGATTTTCGTGGTCAAGGCTTTCCAGCGTCGGTGCTACTTCCTAAAATCACTAAATAAAGTCATAAAGAAACGTTTTCCCATTAAAACCTACCCTAAGTTCTTTGTTTGCATCAGATATCAAACATACAACCGAATATAGATCCATTCTCAAGGAAGTTCAGGTGTAAAGTGCCTTTATTTGCTGCGGCACCGCCATTTTCACCTGTTTTCAAATTGCATGCAATTAATAGCCGGTTACTCGTTAAGTACTGAACGAAACTACTCGAAATTGAAACTCGATATGCAGGACATATGTGACAAAATTTTGTGTGAAAATGAGCAAAATCCGTGACTATAAAATTTTTCATGGTGGACCCCCCCCCCCTTAAATATATTTAGAATCTATTTAAAGTCTTATTACCTATTGAAACTTAATTAGATTTTAAACATACCACGTACTATGTTTATAATCTTTTTAACGTGAGAATCCATGAAATATTGCAAGGATTTTCGAAAAATTTCATTTGTAGTTACTATTCTTTTACAGGAACGACTGAGAAAACAACTTATTTATTTTAAAATAATTATAAGTAATAAGTAAAAATATCAAATGAAAGGTTGTTCCAGAGTTCGACGCGGTCGCGGGTACCCGCGGGTACCCGCGGGCGATCGCGGTCATGGTCAAATTTTCTTGACCGCAATGACCGCAAATTTCCATCAAATCTTCGCAATTTGGGCCAATTTGTAGCAAAAATTTTCAATTTTTCCAAAATACTTTACGTATTTCCATTGCTATAAGTGGTTCTCTGGACGAATCTTCAGGTTTATATTTTTATTTATTTATTTATTATTCTTCATTTTGTTGTACTACGTTAAATGCTTTGTCTGTTGGGTGGACAAGCTGTACAAACTGTCAGTCCTTACGGTAGTCCTTACTGAAATTTGTTCAAATTTGTTTATTTCTAATTTTGTCTAATTTGATTTTAGAAAATTTCTTAGTTTGCGGGTTCAGCGGAATTAGTCACCTTACACCTACAAACTTGAAGTAATTCGAATGCTCTTGCCAATACCTACATACAACTTTATTGTTTCGAGTATACTTTGACTCCTTACGATTTCAGTGATAACGCCAAAAACTTTTTGAATCAAAAAAGGAAAATTTTTCGAAAAATCTAATTTTGTGAGATTTTGACAGCTCCAAGAACTCAGGTCGGTAAGTCAAGTATTGGCCACATTTGTACTCCTACAACTCATGCTATCCCAACGGAGAGCTCTATCTGGCATTTCTGCCTAACCAGTAAGCTCAGCAACAAAAATGTGAAATTTTAAAAATAGCAATTGGATTGTTTTGAACACGAATTTCTCTGAACTCATGCAATTAATTAGAAACCGACTTTGCACACGCGTTGGGACCATTGCCGCTGGCTATTTCCCAGGGGTTTGAGTTTGATCATTTGATTTGGGAAAAATAAGCGTCCAAACTTGAAAATTTTGAAGAAAATCGGAAAAAACTTTTGTTTTCCTCAAAATAATGAGCTTGTTTGTTTATTAAACAATTTCAAAAAATAACCATTACAAAAATCAAATCCTTTTGTAATTTTAGCTGTGCGATCGAAAAATAGTGAAAATACATACCTTAGATATGCGAGAAAGCGGACTTTTTACACGGATTTAAAGCTCACTTAACTCAACATTTTGCGGTCACACAATTAGCATGCGGGTTGCGATCGCGGTCGCGGTCACGACTACTGCGGTCGCGGTCAAGAAAAATGTGTCCATCTCCAACTCTGGATTGTTCTCTAGATAATCTTTGTTTGTGCATTTGTTATTGCAGAAATTGCAATTCACAAGTGAGTGAGTAATTTAGTTTATTATTGTAAGAAAAGTACATATGTTCCTACAATCAGTTCAAAAAAATCAAAAAAGTTTCGTAGTATCACAACCTTCCCTTTTCACGGATTACCTACTTAATGCTAATCCTGTGAAGGTCAGTTTAAAGGACCAAGTCAGTTTTGAAAAGCAAATAATTAGATTCTAAGTAGAGTCACAGCAACATAACTTCAATGTTTATCATTGGACAGCGTTTATACTTCAAAGCGACCGCTCAGTCTTTGATAGGCTGCTTTAGTCACGTTGCCCTTACTGAATTTACAGACAAACTGACAAGCACCAGAATTTGGAATAGCGCAGAATAGAGTTTCCCCCAACCTTAGACGAAACAGCTATACCCCAACGGGAACCTAACCACACTGAACAATATCCCCAAACTAGCGAATGGTGAATATTAGCTAACCTACTCATAAACTTAGTCAAGAGATAGGGAAAGCATTGAGCGTTTATCAAAAAGTATTGCCAAATTTACTTAGGCTCAGCATCGCAATAATAATTTGTATCTTCCCTGCCGGTGCTAACTTCACATTATCATTGGGTCATCGCTCAAAAATTCTGTCTGCGAAAGCTATAGCTTTTAAACCCCAAAAGTGGGTACTTTTAACACTTTTTGGTCACAGGGTTTTTTTTTTGGTTTTCGGATTTGCGTCAACCTTGCGTCCAGCTAATTTTAAGTTGCGTCCCGTTAAGAAATTTTGCGTCCAGGTAAAATTATTGTTTTAGCGTGTTTTATATGCAAAAATTGTATTCTTTATAAAAATGTCGATTATTTCTTTAGTGAAACATAATTTAATCGTATGAAAAAGTACTTAGAACGGTGATGCTACTGAGAAGTAATGCACGATTACAAAATATGTGAAATACGCCCTATATACACGAGGGGGGGTCTGGGGGGCAGAGCCCCCCAGAAGTTGAGAAAATTTTTTGCGATTATGGAAAAATCCGTAATGCAAATGTTCAAAACGATTTAATTCGCATCTGTTGTATCTAACACATATAATGACCAATTTTTGATATTATTGACACACATTATTCAGATGTTTTGACGTTATAGTTAAACTAATTAAGAATTAGTTAAATAGCTATAAAATTAATATCATTCAGAACAAAGGCAGTAATCCTGTTTTGAAAACTCAGAGAACTAATGAATCCCGGAAACATTATGACAAACAAGCAGCCCCCCAGAAGTTGGAGAAATTTTTTGAAATTACGGATAAATCCGTAATGAAAATGATTAAAAAGATTAATTTGTCATCAGATACATTTAACTAAAATACCTAATGCATTTTTGTGTAAATTAAATTTGTAAATTATAGAATTTTGAGTTGTTTTCATTTTGAGAAGTAATAATCAATAAACAAAGAGCGTGCATGCGATGCGTAGTGCAGTATTAATCAAAGGCAAAAACAGTGAAATATTAACGTTGGTTACGAATACGATTGATTAACCCTTTAATGCCTGAATTTCTTAAGGACAAACGTTTCTCGATGACTGCGCTAGAATGCTTTAAATGAACCAAACCAAAAATTGGATGCTCTACAAATTTGGTTGACTTTTGGTAATTAAGGGATTAACCCTCAGAAGCTGAAAATGTTTTGAAAATCCAGTCAAGAACAAAATTTAGACTTTAGGGCCCAAATCCGTTATCTGGCATCTCATATAAACATTGTGCAGCCATTTTGCACAACTTTGACATTTGTGCAGAATAAAAATTCAGCTTGGAAAAGTATGCAATCATGACAGAAAACAGACATCTTGGTAAAGGGAGCCGTGTAAAGATTTTATTGTGTATTATTTTTTATTTATGTTATCCAGCATCAAACCTCCATGTGGCACGGACGTTAAATTGTCATTAAGAAGGTAAAACATGAAATAACTAAATCAACTCTCTTCATTCCCGAAGGGCAATAACATTTTCCAACGTTGCAGTTAAAACTGAAGTTAGAAAGGCTTGCTGTGCACAAACAGCGATTACGGCACCATTGCCTTCCCCACACTCATCTTCGTTCCCGAAGGGCAAATGCCTGTTTCAACAAGTTCTCGGATTTATGTGTTTAAAATTCTGTCAAATTGGCCTTTTGCATTTTTTGGCTTTTACCGGCTTCTCTAGGAATATGTGGCAGAATTTCTTCAAGATTTAGAAATATGATTTTTGCAAGTAGAAGTCAAAAATAGCGAGATGCCAATTTGGCAGGATTTTGACAATTTCGCCTATGTTTAACACATAAAACCTGCCACTTATTCCTAATAGGAATAAGTGGCATTATTATTTTAAGCTTCAGAAACATGATTTCTGCAAGCAGGAGTCAAAAATAGTGAGATGCCAAATTGGCAGGATTTTGACAATTTCGCCTATGTTTAACACGTAAAACCTGCCACTTATTCCTAATAGGAATAACTGGCATTATTATTTTAAGCTTCAGAAACATGATTTTTGCAAGTAGAAGTCAAAAATAGTGAGATGCCAATTTGGCAGGATTTTGACAATTTCGCCTATGTTTAACACGTAAAACCTGCCACTTATTCCTAATAGGAATAAGGGTCATTATTATTTTAAGCTTCAGAAACATGATTTCTGCAAGTAGAAGTCAAAAATAGTGAGATGCCAATTTGGCAGGATTTTTACAATTTCGCCTATGTTTAACACGTAAAACCTGCCACTTATTCCTAATAGGAATAAGTGGCATTATTATTTTAAGCTTCAGAAACATGATTTTTGCAAGTAGAAGTCAAAAACAGTGAGATGCCAATTTGGCAGGATTTTGACAATTTCGCCTATGTTTAACACGTAAAACCTGCCACTTATTCCTAATAGGAATAAGTGGCATTATTATTTTAAGCTTCAGAAACGTGATTTTTGCAAGTAGAAGTCAAAAATAGCGAGATGCCAATTTGGCAGGATTTTGACAATTTTGCCTATGTTTAACACATAAAACCTGCCACTTATTCCTAATAGGAATAAGTGGCATTATTATTTTAAGCTTCAGAAACATGATTTCTGCAAGTAGAAGTCAAAAATAGTGAGATGCCAAATTGGCAGGATTTTGACAATTTCGCCTATGTTTAACACATAAAACCTGCCACTTATTCCTAATAGGAATAAGTGGCATTATTATTTTAAGCTTCAGAAACATGGTTTCTGCAAGTAGAAGACAAAAATAGTGAGATGCCAATTTGGCAGGATTTTGACAATTTCGCTTATGTTTAACATATAAAACTTGCCACTTATCCCTAATAGGAATAAGTGGCATTATTATTTTAAGCTTCAGAAACATGATTTCTGCAAGTAGAAGTCAAAAATAGTGAGATGCCAATTTGGCAGGATTTTGACAATTTCGCCTATGTTTAACACATAAAACCTGCCACTTATTCTTAGTAGGTATAAGTGGCATGAGTTTTCCATGTTTAGAATAACGGCAGTTGAAGCCAAAAAATGCAAAATGCCAATTTGGCAGAATTCTGACCTTGTCGCCTAGTCGTCGCCTATTAACATAAATCTGACAACTTGTTGAAATAGGCATTTGCCCTTCGGGAATGAAGATGAGTGTGGGGAAGGCAATGGTGCCATAGTCACTGTATAGGCTATGCAAGTCTTTTTAACTTCGATCTAACTTCAACGTTAAATAAAGGTTCTTGCCCTTCGGGAATGAAGAGGGTCGATTCTTCACAGGCGGTCAAGTGGTAAACTTTATGTCAATGGCAATGTTTATTGTCAATGTCAAATGGAAGGTGCCAGATAACGTTTAGATGCTAGAGACCATCAAATATTACATGTTCTCCTTACCAAGATAAAAGTTAATAGGTTACGGCAACCTGTGTTTTTCAAAGAGCTCAGCCAGCTGCACAAATTCAAAAGTTGTGCAGGATGGCTGCACAAATATTATATGAGATGCCAGATAACGGATTTGGGCCTTCCCAACTTTAGCAAGCGACCACTTTAGCTAGAAAGCAGCAATCGGGGCAACTAAAAAAGGGTCCCTGGGTATTTTTGTGTAAAACATGTCTGGTAAGTGGCAACTCTCTATGATGCATAGTAAATTCTCCACAATTGCTGAAAAAAATTTGGTCATGTTTCTGGAAAAACTACATTTTTTATGATAGCAGTGTACAGGATAGCATTTAGAAGATTATAACGCTACGAATAATCGGCCTCGACGAGACCTTCAAATTGACGCCATTCGTTTAATTTTACGGCTTGCGTAGCTCAAGAAATGGCGGATTATTTGATTTCTGCAAAAATGACAAGTTTTCAACGCCAAAATAAGAAAATCAGTTATATCTCATTATAGAGAAACGCTATAAAGGTGCTTCAAAAAGCAAAAATGTAGAATTGTAGAGCTCAACAAGATCTTTCGAATGAATATAATCATAGCTATGCAACTACTGTCTAATTGTCAAAAAGTGCAAAAGCAAAAGCAAGAGCAAAAACTGCCCTGTACGGAAACGTTGATGTTTTGAAGCGGAATTGCACGGAGGGTGTTAGAATGCTAAAAGAACTTATTTTGGAAAGTTTCATCAAATTTCATCCTGATTTGGACCGTCAACCAATAATATGTGCCCAAAAGGAATCACCACCTTAAGTTCGAAAACACAAGCAGTGCGTGCGCGAATTTTGTGCCTGCTTCGAGCTTTAGAACATCGACATAGCGCACAAAATTCTTTGAAGCGATGGGTCTGATTTGCGGGGAGGGAGGGGGGTGGGCCGTTAGCGAGCAGAGCATAGTTTTTGCTCTGATAGCATAGAGTATGCCTAGTGACACACTCTTATATTATGTACTCTTTATAATACCAAAAGTAAGACACTCAGCTCTTCCTAATAGAATAAGCTTGCAAGTTGCTCGAAACATTAAGGCCGAAATCTCGGGGGGGGGGGGCTTCTCAGCGTGTAAACGTACAACGCTGACATTTTTTAAAAATTGGCGTTTTTCCCAAATTAAATACTATCTTGAGCTAGGAAAATCGTACAGCAATAATTTTTATATCCTCACGTTGCGTAGAACGAGATCTTTTAACGATATAAAAAATTATATAGTTCGGTTTAGGTAATCTCTTACAAAACCGGCAATAAAGCATCGTTGCAGCATAAAGCAGCATAAAGCCACGACAATTCTGGGAATTTCATAATTTCTTAGAAATGCCTTACGTTGTTGCTGAATTTATGAGGGATTGCCTAAACCGAACTATATAATTTTTATATAGTTAAAAAGAGCTCGTTCTACGCAACATAATGATATAAAAATTATTGCTGTACGATTTTCCTAGCTGCAGTTATAGTAATTTGGCGAAAACGCCCGTTTTTGAAAAATGTCAGCGTTGTACGTTTACACGCTGAGCAGCCCCCCCCCCCCGAGATTTCGGCCTTAATGTTTCGAGCATCTCGCAAGCTTATTCTATTCGGAAGAGCTGAGTGTCTTACTCTTGGTATTATAAACTCTTGCTTATATTTAACTTACTCCATTCTACTCGTTCACGAAAATGACCTCAGGGCTTTTTAAGCTCAAGACAGACTGCGAATTATGCCCGGAACAAACTCCATTTTTTAATTAAATTTTATTAGTTTCCTTTTTTTAATTAATCAACTTTTTCTGGTTGTGTTTCAGCTGGTCTCACTCGGAGGAAGTTCGTGTTGGATCCGGCGTCTCCAGCGCGGCCAGTCGCCGAAGTGGCGGACGGCCTGCGGAAAGCATGTCAATACAGTAACGAAGACTGTCAGGACTATCTGTTTTAATATTAAAAGCTATTATGGATTTGGTATATTCCTGATAAAATAATTAAAATATAACATTATAAAAACTCTTTACAGTCTACAAAAACGTCCCGCCAGCACGGATAAAAATGTTTCTGACAGTGTTTCACTTTGAGCCAAGTTTGATTTAATCTTTCGCCAAGACTATCAATGCTGCCTCCAAGATGAGTCGCCACACTAGAGACAGGGCAATCCTGATGAACATTAAACTCAGAAAGAGTTCGCCTTTCAATACTGTAATGGTTTGGAGCAAAACCCGTAAAATAAAGATCCTCAAACGGTATTCGGTAGCCGTAGGTTCGAGCATAAGTCAGTAATTTCGGTAGCGCTGCCTGGGAAATACTGTACAAGGCGCCGGAACAGTACCTTGGATAAACTGAGCCTCCAAATCGCTCGGGGCTCACGTACCACTTACTGACTTTGGCTCTACGAGGCCGAGCACCGCTCAAGCACTGGCCCAGAATCAGTTCACCGGAATCACGGATACTGGAAACGGATTTAATCAGATTCCAAGGATTTACAAGAACGTCTAGGTCCAGCTTTGTAATCCAACTAGCAGTGTTACAGTAATCTTGGGCCCACGATAGTGCAGCATAAGTTTTTAAAATCAGATTACTGTAACTTTCAGTCAGATTTAGCATCAGAATATCGTGATGTTGAGCAAATTCTTGATTCACATTCACCGATGTCTTTGGCAAGTCTTTATCGGCAGCAATCTGAAAATGCAAAATCACAGACATAAAATAAGACAGTATTAGTCTTATTAGATTTAGTCAGGCTGCATTAGGCTGCATATTAAAAGTTTGTCCCAAGTAGTGATATTTCAACATTAAAAATGAAATTGAAAAACTGATCTTTTTGCCTGAAATGGAAACTGAAAAGAGACACTTAGCTGGCCTAAAATTGAATCTAAAACTGAAAATACAAATACACCATCTGAATCATCACTTATATGTACCAGGGTCTTTGCGGGTCGCAGGCTCGGGCCTGTATTGGCCCTTCCCGTCCCGGATTTTTGGACGACTTCCTAGACGGTCCAGCCCGTAAGAATGATAGCCGTTGGTCGGGCTGATTTTTACAGATTAATTGACAATTTTTGAGTAAATTTCATTGGAATTATAAATATTATTGGAATTGTCTAGAAAATTGTCTGGAAAGTCTAGAAACCGAATTTCTTGGACGGATTTCCAATGGTTTTGTTTTAGATGACTTCACTTCAGTACACCTAGTAGAAGTTAGCTATATGCTGGTATAAAATTACCTCTATGAAGGGTGTGGAACTACCCCACCCTCACGGAAAGAGGGATCTGAAATTGGTTGAAAAGCCTGCTAAGGAAGTTAATTTCGATCCTGTGGTGTAGTGGAATTAGAAAGCCTCGGTTCGATGACATTCTCTCCCAAACCTTTGGCATTCTGCCCTGCCGGGCTGGAATTCAGCTGCTTCTTGTTTTCTGACCCTTCCTCAAGACTTTATTGTGCAGCGAGGCTTAAATGACTTAAAAGAGTTAAAATTAACTCAATCCTTTTCGCGCACTGGGTTAAAAGAGTTAAACAGTTCATTTTAACTCTCCTGCAGGGTTAAAGGAGTTACAAAATTTTAACTCCACTCTTTTAACTCGCGCGCGAAAAGGCCCTTAGAAGAGCATTTAAAACCCTAATGTTGCCACATTCTTGTAGCAATATTAGTAAGAGTTGTCTCTATAATGTGGTAATGGGGGAAATTAATAGATATGGAAACATATGTAATGTATATGATAATTTTATACGTAAGTCTGTAAAACTGATAGCATTGGCTACCAGTCAAGGGTATGAGGTAGACCAACTGAAGCTGGCAGTTCGAAAATCTGTTAAAAGGCATAAATTAGACGTAAAGTTCAATACGAATGTGTCCGCAATATGTAGCAGCATATTTATGTCGCATGTTAACTAACTAGCACGTGTGAATGGGACCACAGGGCAGAAACGACTTTTTGCACAATTTCTCGTATTTTTCCAAAAAGCCTAAAGCTGTAACTGGTAAGTCGGTACGCCACTGACGAAGCCCACCGATTACCAGTATCAGTCTGGCAGAGTGGTCAGCAAATGAGTGCACTTTAACCCGAATAAAAGTTTGTTTACACTTTAGATACTTGCTTTATCAAATGGCCGTATATATTATATTATGGTTATGAATTTCTTTTTCTTTTTGTTTATTGCAGGGATTCTTAGTTTTTGGAAGTTGGTAATTTTGTTTTCACTTTTTATTGGTGTAATCAAATATGGTGGCGGTCATGAAATGATAGCTCCAGTCTGTCACCTAAATGTATACTTGCTTTCTTCAGCTGTATAAATGTAGGTTACCCTTTTTCTTTGCTTTCTCTTAGCGAGGCTAGACTGTCTGTTTCCTGTGTGTGGTTCTATGTATGAGCAGGAGCTGAATCTTATCGAGCCTTTCGTATATAATTGAGTCAGAGGAGTACTGAGTGTTAGTACCAATCATACATTAACACAGGTTCGGTTTCCGGAATGGAGGTGTTGTCCAATAGAAAGTTTGAGGGAACTTGGACTCAGGAGAAAACTTAAATGGGGACTTTCACTTTATGCCAAAATTTAATTAATGTCTCCCGAAAATTACCATTCGCAAGAACCTTCAATCCAAAGAAAAACTCGTACTGTAGTTTCTATGAAGTTAACAATACTAATTTTCCATATTTCTGCGTAAAGACCTGTTCTCTGGCTATTTCTGCAAAGTCACTGTTCCTATTTTTCTACTCTCTGCTGCACGACGACGGCATGCTTGTACATACCTTGTCCAATTTGGGAAGCTTTGACCCCCTTCCCTCCTTTGGTAACGTAAGCCACATTTTAAAAAGATGAAAACTTACACCCATAATGAAATAGGCTGCACCGCCCAAAGTGCGCAACTTCCGAAGCCACGTTTCTCTGATAATATTTCGTTCTTCAGCTCTGTTTGGAGGGGAGAGGATGAAAAGCACCACTTTAGCGGGAAGACAGCTGGATGGGCTTAAAAGCAGATTTGCAGCATTCGGAAATTTGGTTCCATAAATTGGCTCAATTCGAATCGACGGATCCGAAAACCGGAGTAGCAAGCAGAGAGCAAAGGTTACAAGCACGAAAATTGTCAGTAGAATACGAAGAGAGCATTTTGTAAACCGCATGAACCGTTGAACAATTGGCTAGCTCTTGTAGGACTGCATTTCAACGCACATTTTAAAAGGGCCCTGCAAAAGATAACTTTGCAATGAAAGCGCACACAAAGTTACACTACGTCGACAAAAACCTGCTCTAAAACGTAAAATGCTGTAGCGAAAATGTCAACGGTAATAAAAGTTGACTGTTTATTTTTCAGAAAGTTGAAATTCTGGCGTGTGCAAAGCTAGACATGCAAACTCAGCAAATTTGAATGAAAGACTCGATAAATGATGGTATACGAGCAGATTATTTTCTATGCCAAATTCCCTGCTTGGACCATCAGAGCCAGAGGCCAGTGTTGTCATAAACTTGTGCTAGTTTGGCTAATATAACTAACTTGGCTTAGCAAACGAAGTTAAGGGGAAAGGGGGGTCCATTTTTGGTCATTTTTTCGACTTTCTCCGATCTCGCTGATTTTTACACATTTTATTGTCCAAATGGTATCTTTTAACGAGTTTTTAAAACTAAAGCTTTAAGTCTAACGGCTATTGAGTAATTTTACCTCACAGTTGAGATTTCATGTGTTAAACATAGGAAATTAGGAAAGTTGTCACTTTTTCACGTTTCCCAGAGAAATCTCACGAATGGCAAAATGGATCCGTTCAAGCTTTATATCATATTAATTCCATGTTTCCGAACTGTGATTTGTAGGAAGTGTGCCCCAACTGGTTTCGCTCGTTGTTCGAAAAACTGACGGAAACCCACAAACTTTACTAGCCTCTGGTCGCTGGCTCAATTACCCACCAAATTCGGCTTCCGTGCATGTTTGGTCACCCTCTTCAAATAGAATTGTTTCAGTTTCAATTTCCTCAAGTAGGGTTTTCAGCTTTTCCCACTTAAATTAAATGAATCACTGAGAAAAATCCCCGAGTCATTGTGAAGGGACATCCATGTTCGAAAATTTAGGTACCTCAGAAGAAGCTTAGATGTACTCTCTCGTTTTTTGAAACAGAAAAAGCAGAAAAATTTAACTCAATTAAAATGGTCTAACGAGTGAAAATATTTCTGCTAGTGAAATTTCTGAGATCCCAAAAACTCTACAACTATAAAGTATATGAGCAGTTTCCTAGGCAACAAAACCTCTCTCGCAGCATAAAATAATATTAGGAGTCCCAGTATTAGCTCTGGACCTCTGGCAAATAGCTAGTCAATGTCTCTCTTAGAAAAAACTGAAACCCTCAAAATACGTATATGTAGGAGGCTAGGCACACATCTATACGTATGTATAGATACGTAGTTGGCTTAGCTTTGTAGCTTCAGGTTAACCAGGTTGGCTCTAATTGGTTTTGGAAATGCTATGTTATGTCGTCCTAGGACCCTTTCCACATTCGAGGTACACGAAAAATCTATCGGATATAACACAGAGTTTGATGATCAAGATACGCAGGGTTAGTTATTGAATAGAACGAAAACAAAAATGGCGCTAATTCAGTTCATATTTAGCGTGCGATGAGATTAGCTAGGTTAGGTAGGTGGATTAGGTACTGTGAAAATGTGTAAATGCTCGATGACTTTTGGCCGACCGGCCGACGACCGCTTGAACCAAATTTTTGGACAACCAAAAAACTGTCAAATCGCATCCCATGTTTGGGATTGGTTCGATCATAAGGACTTGCAGTGCTGTTCTATTACTGGATCATCATTACGGGTCTTCATTTAAACATGATGCAATACACTCACCCGAATTCCCGAAGAATTCATTTCATGAAAAATGAAAAATATGTACAACATCGACTGAGTAAAAAATCCTGTGAATCTCGGGATAGGAATCCATAACTAATTAATGTTACTTAATTAATTACTCTATATTCATTCCCGGCCTTAATAACAAGCGTCACACTCTTAGTTATTAAGGCCGGGGACATCATCTGCACAATAACGGCCTACCCCCCCACAACTGAGTACCAGGTACACAATTGTGAAACCATCACTCGCTTGTATATTTACGTGTTGAAGCTGGAAAGTGGCCAGCTGCTGATAGAATGTTTTTGGCTTCAACATGTAAACACACAAGCGAGTGATGGTACACAATTGTGCACCTGGTACTCAGTTGTGGGGGGTCACTAGGTGCTCAGTTGTGGGGGGGGGGGTAGGCCGTTATTGTGCAGATGATGTCTGCAGCCTAATAACTAAGAGTGGGACGCTTTTCACACTCTTAGTTATTATGTATTTTTGATAAGAGCAATCATCAATCAATCAATCAATCAATTCAACCGAAATGTCAGAATATAGCGCTTGGAATAGTCAGAATATAGCGTTAAGAAACGAAAGAGAACTCATTTGCATATCATTTCCATTGCACAAATCTCCTTTACAAGAGCAGACTTCATGCATTGTCGTATCGGCATCTCCCGTACTCTTGTAAGGGAAGCAGGCATAGGAAAGATTGATAAGCCTGCAATGGGAGTTCAGCTGATGGTCCCGTGGTGTAGTGGTTTAGCATGTCTGACTCGTCCTTGGTTTCTTCCTGGTTCACCAGCCCTGGTAGAAGCGCTACATGTGGCGAGGCTGCCAGGAGCTGGTGGACCAGGAAGAAACCAAGGACAAGCCCGAACGGGAGGCGTCAGGCACCCTCGTACCCACGAAACCAGGACCTAGAAGAGAGAATGGAAGAGGGAGGTTCAGCTTTTCACTCACCATTGAAAGTAAAGAATTGGTCCCGCCGAGTATCGAACCACGGCCCTTCTGCTCTAGAGTCAGACATGTTAAACCACTACACCACGGGACCATCAGCTGAACTCCCATTGCAGGCTTATCAATCTTTCCTATGCCTGCTTCCCTTACACTCTGATGCATGCCATTGCGACCAGTTAAATCGCGAACAGTTGCATGGAGCAACCAGAAGGTTTTGTAAAAGAAGATAAAAAGGATCATGTTTGCAAGTTGCAGCGAAGTCTGTATGGGTTAAAACAGGCTCCAAGATGCTGGAACCAGACCTTAGATGACTATCTTCAGAGGAGTGGTTTCATCAAGGTCGAGTCAGATGCCTGCCTCTACCACAAAACCGAGAAAGATGAAAAAGTTGTCCTGGCACTTTACGTGGACGATTTGTTAATAGTGACGAAAAGTACGACCTTACTGGAAGAAACAAAGAATACTCTGAAACAAAGATTTAAAATGAAAGATATGGGAAGAGTCCACTACTACCTTGGGGTGGAAATTGCCTACGATCAGCAAAGAAAAGAAATGCGTCTTAGTCAAAAGCGTTATTTGGAGAAGGTATTGGAGAAGTTTGGGATGAAGGACTGTAAGCCAGCTACAGTTCCCATGGATCCTGGTTTGAAGCTGTCCAAAGAAGTCTCCAAGGATCAAGAATTGGACGAAACTCAGCGAAGATGCTATCAGGCCATGACTGGCAGTTTGCTTTATGCAACTGTTGCAACTAGACCCGATTTAGCAGCTTCAGTGGGAGTTGTTTGCCAGTTCACCAACAATCCAGGTTTGCTTCACTGGCAAGCAGTGAAACGAATTTTACGCTATGTCAAAGGAACTTTGACGATGGGTATTACTTACAAACGTTCGGGTTCGGGTTCGGAGGTTATCCTTCATGGCTACTGCGATTCTGACTGGGCTGGTGACGTCAATGATAGGAAGTCAACAATGGGCTACATTTTTAAACTTGCTGAAGGTCCAGTTAGTTGGATGAGCAAGAAACAACCCACAGTAGCCCTTTCAACCGCTGAAGCAGAATACGTGGCCCTAAGCTTTGCCACAAAAGAAGCTGTGTGGCTACGCAGTCTTCTTAAAGAATTAGGATTCGAGCAAAAAGAGTCAACTCTAATCTTTGAAGACAACCAAAGCTGTATTTCAATGGTCAAGAATCCTGTTTGCCATGCCAGGAACAAGCATATTGAAATCAAGCATCATTTCATCCGTGAAAAGGTCAACAACAAAGAATTGTCCGTGATCTACTGCCCTACAACCGAAATGCAAGCAGATATACTTACGAAGCCACTACATAAAATGAAATTTAAAAATCTTCGCTATAAAATTGGTATTCATGAGATAAGTGGATAAGTGGGAGTATTAGCAAAAATATCCACTTATGTCATGAGTTTTGTGCTTTTACCTGTAACAGTTTTTGTTGAAGTAGTCATAACTGTGTATCCCGCCGAGTATCGAACCACGGCCCTTCTGCTCTAGAGTCAGACATGTTAAACCACTACACCACGGGACCATCAGCTGAACTCCCATTGCAGGCTTATCAATCTTTCCTATGCCTGCTTCCCTTACACTCTGATGCATGCCATTGCGACCAGTTAAATCACTGAGACTGAAATTACCACAAGACTCCTGATTTCTGAACATGTCGTCAAACTGGTGATTGAACCCGTAGGAAAAGATACTTCCATAGCATCCGCGAACATAGGCAGCGACAGCTGCCCCAGAACCTAAACGATTCCAGAATGGCAAAGTGTGGAAAGCATTTTGAAATGGAAAGATAATTAAAAATTTATGTATTGTTAGTGTTTTTATTTTAATTTATTTCATATTTACTATTTTATCTATTGCATTTTATTTTATGAATTTATGTATGATCGTGAGTTATTTGAGCGATTTTTAGGAGTTTGTTTTCCTGAGGCCGAGAACTTGCTCTCTAGACTAGAGGTATGTCTGTCTTTGACGCTCACAGCCGCCTTTCAAAGAAGCCGCTAAGGGTCTTTTCGCGCAATGAGTCAAGCGAGTTAAAAGAGATAAAAATAATTCAATCCTTTTCGCGCACAGGGTTAAAGAAGTTAAAAAATTCGAACTCTACTATTTTAATTCGCTCGCGAAAAGGCCCTAAGCGGCTCCTCTTTGATGAGAGCGCGGCAACTTCTATCTGACTTAACTATACTCCCATATATTCAACAACAAACTATAGGATTCAATCACATTTTGTAAAACTAATTTCTTGGTATTCTTAACATAGTTCACATCATCTTCCTCTTCCCAAATGGTTTTGCGGAGCTAGCGATTGGCTTGGCGTCGTTTTAGCAGTGCTTCGTATTCCATTGGGAGCGAAGGATTTCTTGGCTGTCTCTGTCTTAAGGGATATCCTCTTTCTTGTGGTTGGATAGGTTCTGGCTGCAGTGCTTGTTCATGCTGACCAGGACCCTGATCAGCGGCAGGAAGAACATCTGGCATTTCGTCAAAGTTCCAAGCTCCGTCAGTCTGGGAGGCACCCCCGTTATTTCCGGCAGAACGGATTTGGTCGCAATGCCGAATGAAATTGCGGCCTCGTATCCGAACCTCGTACATTACCCGACCTTTCTTTCTCACCACCTCACCCAATAGCCAGGATCCCTCTTTGCTTGATTTGGTCCAGACGTGTTGCCCAACTCGAAATCGTCTTTTTGGGTCCGCTGAACCAACTTCAAGTTCTTCTTTCTTGGTAAATGCTAAGCGAAGTCGAGTATTGATTTCTCGACCAAGCAGGAGCTTGCCGGGGGTTTGTCTTGTTACGGTATGTGGAGTTGACCGATACGACAACAAAACTGTTGAAGTTTCAAGGGTGCAGAGCTCTCTTTCTTTAGGTGTGTCTTTAAGATCCTAACAAACGATTCGGCTTCTCCGTTGGAACTTGGATGATATGGAGCCGTGGTAATGTGTCGAATTCCACTATCAGCACAAAATGCTTTAAAGGCATACCCAACAAATGATGGGCCATTGTCGCTGGCTATAGTGGTTGGCAACCCGAAACGAGAAAATATGCTTCTCAGAACGGTTACCGTTACCTCCGCCGTTGATTAGTTGAGTGGGATAAACTCGGGCCATTTCGAGATTGCGTCCACCAAGATAAGGTACATCTTGCCGTCCACGGGACCTGCATAGTCTACATGCACCCTATCCCAAGGCGTAGCGGGTTTAGGCCAGGTCATTTTTTCGGAAGGCGGGAAACTTTGGCCTTTGGCACAATGACTGCATCTGGTAACTTTCTGTTATATTTCGGAATTCATCGTGGGCCACCAGCAAAGCTGTCTTGCTAAGCTTTTAGTTTTGATAATACCATGGTGTCCGGCATGTAGTTCATCCAAAATGGTGGGCTGGTACGTAATCGGTACGATAATCCGATCTCTCCAGTATAAGCATCCATTCTGGACAGAAATCTCAGATTTTCGCTGATGATATGGTCGGAAAACGTCGCCGATTACCTTGAGTGGCCATCTTGTTTCCACATAGGACATTATTTTCGACAACACCGGATTTTCCAGGGAAGCCTTTTGTAGTTCGGCGAAAGAAACTTCCGTTCCGTGGGCAACAAAAAATATTTTTGCTAGGTCTTTGGTTCCCAAACTTTTAGCTTCTGTCGTTGTAGCTAATGTAGGCCTCCTTTTCTATTTGGGAGTACTTCCTTTCTGCATCAGACAAGGTTTTAGAAGCCGCAGATATTATCTTCTCTCCGTCTTTAGAGAGATGTGAAAGAATGGCCCCTACGCCCAGATCAGATGCGTCACAAACCAATGCCAAAGGCAATTTAGGGTCGTAGTGAGCAAAGACTTTGGTTGACGACAGACTACTTTTTAGGTCTTGGAAAGCTTGGCTGTGCTTTTGATCCCACTTCCACTGAACTCCTTTCTTTAGCAAATTTGTTAGTATAGCTGTAGTGGAGGATAGATTTGGTATGAACTTCGCGTAGTAGTTCATCATCCCCAAAAAGCTTTTAAGTTGTGACGAGTTTTGTGGCTCGGGAAGATTTAGGATAGCCTTCACTTTGTGTTCAATTGGAGTGATGCCTTGCCCACTAAGGTTCAGCCCAAGATAAGGTATAGTTGGTTTCAGAAATTCGCACTTAGGCAGGCCTAGGCGAACTCCATGTTGTCTCAGGCGTCGGAACACTTGCTCCAAGTTTTTCAGATGATCCTGAGTCGTGGCACCCGTTATGACAATGTCGTCGAGAAACCAAGCAACACCCGGCAATCCAGTGAGCATTCGGTCCATCTGCTTCTGAAAATGGCAGGAGCGCTGGAAATACCAAATGGCAATCGGCGGTATCTGAAAAGTCCAAGATGAGTGCTGATGACGCAGAGTTGTTGACTTTCCTTATCTAAACCTAGGATTCAATCACATTTTGTAAAACTAATTTCTTGGTATTCTTAACATAGTTCACATCACTCTTCAGTGGACAACAAGTGCTCTCACAAAAACACTGCCACTTTTTGGGGATCTCGAACAATCAAGGATACGGAGGATAAGCCCAAAACTGGAGACCGAGGAGTCAGGCACCGTGTATACCATTGAAACAGGACAGAAACCCAGGAAAGAAAAAGAAAGTATGATGTTGGGCTTTGACTATGACTCAGGATAGAAAGTAAAGAATATGCCCTGCCGGGGATCGAACCACGGCAGCCACCTTGCCTGGAAGTCATAAAGTCCTACGACTGAACCATTCAGCTGAACTTCCACATCAGGTTTATCAGTACTTGCCTTCCAGACAGAGGGAAATTTCTTAACTCATCATAATTTTGTAAGGGAAGCAGGCATAGGAAAGATTGATAAGCCTGCAATGGGAGTTCAGCTGATGGTCCCGTGGTGTAGTGGTTTAGCATGTCTGACTCTAGAGCAGAAGGGCCCGTGGTTCGATCCCCGGCGGGACCAATTCTTTAATTTCAATGGTGAGTGAAATGAACCTCCCTCTTCCCTTCTCTCTTCTAGGTCCTGGTTTCGTGGGTACGAGGGTGCCTGACGCCTCCCGTTCGGGCTTGTCCTTGGTTTCTTCCTGGTCCACCAGCCCTGGTAGAAGCGCTACATGTGAATTGAAACCAGGACCTAGAAGAGAGAAGGGGAGGTTCAGCTTTTCACTCACCATTGAAAGTAAAGAATTGGTCCCGCCGGGGATCGAACCACGGCCCTTCTGCTCTAGAGTCAGACATGCTAAACCACTACACCACGGGACCATCAGCTGAACTCCCATTGCAGGCTTATCAATCTTTCCTATGCCTGCTTCCCTTACAATTTCATCGGAGGGGAGATTGCAAAAACAGCCAATCAAATTGCAGTGACTCTCCTTCCGTTGGGTTGAGAATGCTGATAATTGCTAGCTATGTTGTTTTAGCTTATTTTCTTATTTTTTAGGCTTTAGCTTTTAGGATCATTTAGAGGACTTAGGATTAGAGGACTTAGACGATTAGAGGATTCAGGGGAATGTGCAACCAACCACAAATCAAATTACAGGGCCTCAAATCTGTCTGTCTGCAGTCCTACCAACGTATAGTCTGCATAGACTACAGTCTGATTGGTTGTTGGCTGCCCACCTCGCTTCACCCTTTTAGACTTTCAAACATTCTAGCTAGGTGCGACTGTAGCGTAGCCGCGGTAGCTCAGTTGGCATGTAGTCGTGGGTTCGAATAGTATCCGAGGCCCGAATTTTTCGGGTCCCAGGTTCTGAAGTGACAATTTCATTTCTAACGTTTCAACTAAGCGCAAAGTTACAGAATAAGGATCAGGATTTTTCACAAGCAATGAAAGTATCAGATCCTAAGATACACTTATGCTTAACAGTCCTGGCTAACCGAAATTTGGAATCTAAATTTCAACAATTACCCAAAGGTTGAACTGTTTCAATGATTCTGACGCATGAATCGGTACTGGTACCACAATCTTTGAATCGAATTCGTTCGTCCGTAGCATTACTGCAGTGCGTAGTGAAATCCGCGGGCATTCTGTAGGTTTTCTTAAAGTAATCCCATGTTGAACCATAGATGGGTGACATGCAACTGTAGCATCGCAGAGAGTCATTGCTTTTAGCAGATATATTTTCAGTTGATGCTGAAGAAAAAGGAAAAAACAAATTCACACACAAGTACCACTGAATGAAACCATTCAACAAAAATAGCACAAACAAAATAGAGAAAACCTGAAAGTGCTTCTGTGCAGCAGCAAACGATATTTTTACAACCACCTCACCCTAGTCGGTATTCCGGTTAGTTCAGTGTGAGCTCAGAACGTTTACATTTCTTGAGGTGAGGAGGATGCTGACACTGAATTATTGCCACAGCAATTACCCGAGGCGTTCTATAAGGCTATCAGTAGTCAGTACGTCCACGCCCACCGTAATGGAGGTACTGGGTAGTTTCACCTGACAGGGGGCCACCCCCTGACATTCGCGGTAAATTGCCTTGGGGAGATAACAGTGAGAAATTAGGATGCTAGAGATATTTTGGTCATCTCTAGACTTGACATGATCCTCCACTTTGTAGCGACTGAACGACCATTCGACTACGGACGCTCAAAAATGGTATTTTTTATTACTTACTTGAGATGAGCGCCCACAGAAAGGAAAGGTAAACTGATGCAGCCATTGAGAATAATCTGGTAACTAAACTATAGATAAGATCGTTAATGTGGTATTGATGAGTTATTGCTTTGGGGTCTCACATGACAGAACAGCAGCCAGTTAGTCTAGTCTTGGAGATTTGAGTGTTGTGCGGGTGTGTGGTCACTGGTCTGCTCCTATGTGGGTGTTTATTATCATGTGATGTTTCAGTCAATAAAACTGAAACTGAAACTGAAACTATTTTGGGAAGAGACCTGAAACTGAAACTGGAACTTTTTCAGGCTGCCGGATGAAACTGAAACTTTTTCAGGCTGATGAGTGAAGCTGAAACTGAAACTAATATGGATAAAAAACTGAAACTCGGAAACACTCTACTGAAACTAAAGTACACTACTATTATTTTGAAGTCTGAAGTTTATTAGGTTTAAAACTGAAGCTTATGGCGAATACAGTAAAGGTACTTTTGGGAGTAGATTTATGACTGGTGCCAACTTATGCCAAGAGCTCCAAGACACGGTGAGATCATCTACAACAGCACTGAAAGGATTTATACCTTACTCTTGGAGACTTGAATATCACACACTATCGACCTTGTAATCTGTACGGTCTTTTCAGTTGTGCATTTAGTTCCAGGGGGACCAGTCTATAGCAATCTATAGCCATGAAAACAGCTAGACCTCGCAAAACCCAAGTTCACTTTCTAGTTCACGTGAATGAATGCTTACGCTAAATAGAATAAAATAAACTGGTATTTAATTCACAGACAGCGGTGTACTCTTGGTAGTACCAAGAGTACATAATATATAATAGTGTGACAGCAGGCATGCTGTCTGTTATCAGCTCTAGGTACATGCTCTGCACGCTAACGGCTGACCCCTCCCACAAACGTGTATGCCCACTTCAAAGAAATTAGCACGCTATCTTTGAGTTCTGAAGCTCGAAGCAGACACAAATTGGACGCACACAAGCGTTTTGTTTTCGAGCTTTAACACGTAAAAATACGGCGAGTGAGCGTACAGAAACGCGTACTGGGTACTCATTTGTGGGGGGTCACTAGGTACACGTTTGTGGGGGTCACCCGTTAGCGTGCATAGCACGTATATACCTTGAGCTGATAACAGACAGCTTGCCAGCTGTCACACTCTTATCTTTTATGTACTCTTGGTAGTACTGTTCTTGCTAGGACCCCTCCAGATTCCCTCGTGTTAATCTAACCTGGTGTAATGGCTTTAAGAATTTAAATCAACTACTTTCTTAAAAAAGGCCTGCATTATTTCGCGAAACAGCCTTTCTGTGCAAAGTTACAAAAACACTTCAAATTAAAGCTCTATTTTTACTAAATCAGGGTTTTGGTAGTGTCGTATCAGTTTGGCTCAGAAATCAGACATTGTAAACATAAACTGTCGTAGAAAAAGCCGATATTTTATGGCAAAATAGACAGCCAACATTTTACGCAAATAAATCACATTTTAACGAACAATTTATATGCTCTAATACATTGATTTGTGCAAAGCAGTGAACGATTTGCCAACTGTTTGTGATAGTGAAGGGTCAACTTTCGATTGTCCTTTTTGTCTTGTGACGTCGGGAAATCGCAATGGTGTGGCGGATACTAGATAAACAGATATGTTGTCTACTTCACAAAGCAAATTAAAAATAAAACCAGCAGACACAATTTACAAAGACTTATAGACTTATAAGATCTTGCAAGGAAGAGATTGAAGCATCTAAACGGTGCCTGTCCGCATGGCGCATAGCTTGCATATCTGGCACACATCTCCAAACTGTGTGATTCGACACCTTCCTCCGCCACGAACTGTGTAAATAACCTTTATTCCGATGCTGATACCCAGACTTGAAAGTCACAGCATCAGAGTTCTGCATCGCAGACCAGAATCAATCCAATGGCTTAGTGCTGCGGGTGGTTAAAAGATGTCATCATTTTGATGCCTAGAAAGTTCTAGAACTTCTTACAGACATAGCACTTTTTTAAAATTTATATTAGTTTTTTAAGAGCTTTATATTTTCAAATCTTATGTAACCCAGTTGTCTGAATCGTTCATTAATGTGTTCTGTTATTTTAGTATTTTTATCATCATATGACTTCACCTTTCCATCCATACGACGAACGTTTATAGCTTAGAAATTTTTGGTATGACTTGCTAACATTTATAAAAAAAAATCATAAGGTTTTTCTGGAATAAAAATTTAATCAGGTTTCAGAAACTATCATTTTTAATTTTGTCCACAAACAAGCTTTTTACTATATATATATATATATATATATATATATATATATATATATATATATGGCCACCCTTTGCTAAGCTTTGCTTTCCACTTGCATAAATTCTACCAAGCATATATGAATAACATTTATTGATACCATCAAAACAAATAAATATATAAATACAACTATATGTATCAACACTAATAAAAACAAAGCAGTGTTGCAAGCAAACACTACAAATCATTAGACATTTCAACAACTTAGAATCTTAAAAGCAAGGTCACAAACACCTAACGTAGTTACTCGAAATAGCCACCGGCGCCTCCTCCATTGCCGCCACCACGACCACCACCATTGCCCTGAGGATAACCACCGCCACCTCCACCTCCATTAAACCCTCCTCCTCCACCTCCGCCGCCATTAAATCCACCACCACCTCCACCGCCACCGCCTTGAGAATATCCGCCGTTACCACCTCCACCTCCATTAAACCCTCCACCTCCGCCGCCATTAAATCCACCACCACCTCCTCCTCCTCCTCCACCTCCACCCCGACCAGGACAGGGACAGTATTGGGCATCTGGGCCATTTCCACCAGGACCTCCTGCAGCACCGGCTGATCCCTGTTGGCCGTCCTTCCCATTTTCACCAGGCTGACCCATGGGTCCTTTGGGTCCTGGAGGACCTTGCATGCCGGCTTTTCCTGGCTGACCTGCTGCACCTGGTGGTCCTTTGAGACCTGGTTCACCCTTTGGTCCCTTCTTTCCTCTACCACCTCCTCCTCCGCCGCCTCCGCCTCCGCCTCCTCCTCCCCCGTTTCCACCGTTTTGGCCTGCAGGTCCTGCAGGTCCCATACCACCATCCGCTCCAGGACCCCCATCAGTACCTGGAGCTCCACTTGGTCCTGGCTGACCAGGACGTCCTGGACCTCCCGGCATCCCTGGCATTCCCTTCATTCCGGCAGGACCTGAGGCAGCAATAGTAATTAAGTACTTTCAATTTAATGAGAGTCTAGTTTACGACGTCAATCACGGTTATATAAACTTAATGTTAATGTACTTTGTAGCAATCATGGTATAGATTTATTACAGGCTGGGTTGTGGAATCAAGAATGAAAAAAGAATGAATGATGTAATTGTGTATTATTTTTATTTGAACGGAAAAAGGATGTGATGACTTTTCAATCACTCAACAGTATCGGGCTGATTAGTTTATCACACTCAGTTGTCGTTGTTCTGACATTCCAGTTTAGATTACCTGCTGGTCCAGGTGGCCCCTTTGGACCAGGATCGCCAGGTGGACATTCCATACATCCAGGCATCCCCATCATTTCCGCCTGTCCGTCTTCCGAGTCCTGACCAGGCATCCCATCTGCGCCAGGGTCACCGGCTTCACCGGGGTCACTAAAATCAGAAACTGTAATTTTGAAATCTGGTTTCTCATTGCAAAATTTAATGTCGGATATTTTTACGACGTTAGATTGTTTCTAATCTTGCAGCTTCTCAAAGAGCTCCCCCACCATCTTATAGTAGACCACCCGAAACTAGACGTACCCAGGATTGCCAGGTGGTCCAGGCGGTCCAGGTGGACATCCGCTTCCGTTATCGCACTCTGAAACAATAGTAAAAAATGACACCTTAATTTTTGTAGCACACCAGAGTGCATAATTGACAAACCATGATACTGGGAATACTCTATATGATTGCTCCACATCTAGGATCGGTGTAGCTAACGGCTGTCCTTTTCACAAACTAAATCCTTGTATATACACAAATTCCTATGCAATATCCTGTGTATGTGGGCAGAGGCTGCGGCTTAAGACCATGAGAGTACTAAGACTACCATATGACTCTTCGGATGATCTCACTCTCTCAAATCCAGCCAAAATGCACTATGCAAACAACTCAAAACTAGATCAATTAGAAATGCAAAACCTACGGCACATTCCGCCACCGTTTCCACCTCCTCCACCATTTCCGCCCCCACCGTTACCGAAACCACCACCGTTTCCACCCCCTCCATTTCCCCCACCCCCGTTTCCACCTCCACCGTTTCCGCCTCCTCCATATCCACCTCCGCCTCCACCTCCCCCGTTACCACCTCCATTGAATGGAGAGGGTCGCTGTCCTCCCCCATTTCCTCCACCTCCACCTCCTCCACCCCCGTTCCCATAGGATTGACGAATCTGACGAGCACCGGGGTTGGAGTTAAGCAAAATCAAGTCTTTCCAGGCTTCATCAGCTATTTCCTAGAATGAAAACAAATCAACTTTTGGAAATAGTGTATTTCAGTGAAACATAACCCGGTTAACAGTAGTGGCTGGCTAGTGTCACCCTATGCTTTATTCTCAACCAGAAGATAACTTATCAGTGGGGGAATACCTAGATATTCTACTAATAGAGAGCAGCATTCTAGTCGCTAAAGGCCGACTCCAATTGGACGCTAGTAACCCCCTACAAATCACTCACTACTTGAGTGCGAAAGAAAGTGTGCACTCTTTCTCCTTAAACCGCAACCAGTGTGTACAGTGTGTGCGTGTAATTTGTGTATGCTTCGAGTACAGATCGCAAGCAGTGTTCGAATTCGTTCGTAGTGGCATACTCTTATCATTATGCACTCTTGGTTCAGTCAACTCTAACATATGTTCAGCAGGACGGTGGTGGAGGTTTTTACCTTGAACGAATCCATTCTAGAGTCCAGGTCAGTCCAAATGCTCGTGATCTCAGCAAAGAGCATGGGAACGTAGATCACTGAAGCCAGCAAGGTCAGGGTGGAGCAAGCCACTGCGGCCAAGGCCATCCATCGTATTCCTTCCATTGCAAACTGTGGATCTTGTAAAGATGAAGATCAAATAGGAACTGTGAAGGAATCGTCACCAGAACCACTTTATATGCTGATCAGAAATTAGATCACACTCTGTTTTTTGTAGTGGACGACCTTTGTTATCAATGTCACGATTACGGGTGGCTTTTTACTTGAACTCAGAAAAAATCTGTGAAAGAAGACTTAATCTGGTAAATCGTGAACAGGTTTTTTGGTGTGGTTCACTTTTTCAGATGCGTCTAGTCGGCCAAATTTGCTGTAACTTTGTAGGAAACTTTGTTTTTGGAAAGATCGAGATGTTTTTGTAACATTTTAAACAGTACTTGACGAAAACATTAAACTGGAGCAAATCTATCACGACTTAAATGACTGTATTAAAAACTGCGAAATTGACATTGACTGCAGCTCAATGACACTTCCCAGACACAAAATTGTTACATTGACACCAAAGCTAATCTTATAATATATTTTGGTAATTATATTCTGTTGTTCTTTGTGAATTTTGTGCTAGACATACTTTCTGAACAATTTCTTCAGAATTTTGCGATCTACACTGATTTGAGAATATAATATAATATAATATAATATAATATAATATAATATAATATAATATCTTATAATATAATATAATATATAATATAATAGGTATATGCAATGATAATCTATCACTGAAGATTAAATTTTTTAGCCGAATCGGATCGGATCGCTGGCCAGTTGGCGGTTCGGATAGGTAGGTGATTTTGGCTGACCATCCGATCCGATCCACATCACTAATTCACATAGGATAAACTTTTCAATTATATAGAATATACGCCATCTAACATGTTTGTCTGATCAGATTTTGCGAAACAAACTAACAACATTGCATATAAGTAAGAACATACATAATGGCTTCATTAATTGAAACAACTATATCTGGACTTAGGAATACTCGTCTGAACGTGCATTCAAGTTTCAGCCCATGTGGGACAAACATGGGATTATTTTTGATATACAGTAAACTAGTGGAATGGGATGGATGATCTCCCGAAAAATCCCATTTATCAACTCTGGCCCCCACAGCGCTTGCCCCCCCACGTCACTTGCCTCTCCACGTCACTTGCCTCTCCACGTCACTTCACTTGCTCCCAGCTACCAGGGATGGAAACTGGGTCATGGGTCATTGGGTCATGGGTCGTTTGGGTCGCTATTTTTGGTTGGGTCACTGGGTCTTGGGTCACAACTTTTGTGAAAACCCTGGATCAGGGTGGGTCTGGGTCAAGTTTCCTATGGGTCACTTTGGGTCTGGGTCAGAAATTTTCGAAGGGTCATTTTGTTTTTGGGTCACAGAGTCTTGTCAAATCTTTAAAGTTACAATTTTCGTGGTGGAATTTTAGCTAAAACCAGCCGCTTCTAAAATTTTTTTTTAAAATTCCACTAACAAGTTTGTTAAATTTAGTACTCATTTCGCAGAAATCAGTAGAATTGGGTGTGGCTTGCCATGCCATTCTATTTGAGTCGATACACATAACGTTCGAGTAAAATCGCGTAACAAGGTGGACATATTTCTTTCGATTTTAAAATTTTACAGCATCAACCACTCAGGTTTCATAAGCAAAATGGCCAGCAAAATGCTAAACTAAATTAAGAAATCTTGTCTGGGGTTGCAAATTTAATAAATCAAAATTCTGAGTGGAATGTACTTATTCTAGCGTGTTTCCAAAAATTAAGGAAGTTAGGGAGTTTTAAAAACACTGCACAAAAGGACAATCTCGTTTAGGTAAGTCAGTCTGTGTCAAGTTATCTTACTGAGTCATTTGGGCCTGGGTCACGAAAATTCTTGGGTCAGTTGGGTCTGGGTCACGAAAAGGTTTGGGTCATTTGGGTCTGGGTCACTAAATTTTAAAATTTTATGGGTCACCCTGGGTCTGGGTCAAATTTGCGTTTGGGTCGAGTGGGTCATGGGTCACAAAAAGTGACCCAGTTTCCATCCCTGCCAGCTACAATTGCCCCTACCAAATTGAGAATTTTGAAATTATTTTACATACGTTGTGTTTTGGCTGTTTTAATTATTTGATTAATGTTGAATACAGACACGAAACCTGTGCTGTCTATAAATGTAACAGATGTGACAGTAAATTGTAAACTAATGCTTTTACTTCAAAAACATAAAAACACAAATTATCTGATTATTATGAATAAAATTGGTTTTACATTAACCAAACCAATAACTTAACCAAACCAATTAACCAAACCAGTAATAACATAAAAAAAACTCTTGAGTTTGTTGACAGGTGACTTGACAAGACTTGACAAGACGTTAACGTCAAGCTATCCCTGGGTCAAAAGGTGTTTAAGTTTAACTGGTTCATTATTTGTAATAATTTGCATCTTTTCCATTTCTTTAAACAAAAATAATCAGTTACAATTTTGAACTGCACACAAGGTTAGGAATTGCTGCTATGTATAACATGACTGCATTCAAATTTTCTCAAGTACCTACAAAAACGAGAACAATACATAAAATATAAAATTCTCGATTTGGGGCAATTGTCACTGGGGGCAAGTGTAGCGAAAAGGGGCCACTAGGCCCATGTCAAGATAAAAGTTAGAACCTCCAGAACCCCCATCAGAAAAAAGGAGGTTCTCAAATTTTTTTCATGCGTTTGCATCCAGGACTTTGATTTGTACGTGACTACGTTGCGGATCCTTTCCTTCAGCAGGTACTTCAGCAGACATGATATGTTTATAATATGTATATATGGATCTCAGTCATCAAATTTGTAGCATATAACCGGGATGTACTGGGGGGGGGGTCCTCCTGGCTTTTCTCATAAACTTAGACTGAAAATTCTGTGTATGAAACATCCAATATCCACAATATGGGTATCAATCGAAAGCTGACGACAAGAGCAACAAGTTCGTCCTTAATTTAAGCCCAAACAACGCGCACACCTTTCGGTACACCCGGACTCCTGAACCCTCAGAACTTCCAGCAAACATTTAAGACTAGGCAGTAGAGGATCAAATCTCCTGAAAAAAAATTTCAGAACCCCCAGAACCCCAAGAACCCCCATCAAAAATTTGAAACAAAATATATGTAGTCACGGATTAAATCTCTTCGAAAAGTTAAGAACCCCCAAGAACCCCCAGAACCCCCATCAAAAAATGAAACTAAACATAGTTATAGATCAAATCTCTACAAAAAATTAAGAACCCCCAGAACCCCAAGAACTCCATGAAAATAAAAGCTTCAAGAAAATCAAGTGGTAGATCAGAACGCATCAAAAAGTGACTTTTATCTTGACATGGGCCCGAAAAGGCAAGTGACTTCGGGACAAGTGAGGTGGGGGCAACTGTTGTGGGGGCAACTGCAGTGGGGGCAAATTTCTCAGGGGCTAATGACGGCCTTGCGTTAATCGTGTATAAGATAAATTTTATCATAAGATCTTACATCATGTAAGATCAGGTAAGATCATTAGCATCATCATAATCATAAGTATAAGATAAACATGGTATCTTTGCATCCGATCTTCAATTAATTGCGTTCTTCTGATTATCCTAATTAAGTCTTAAGTCTAACTGGAAACTTCTAAAAACTAATAACGTTTTTATCCAGGAAAACGGTAAAAATTTAAATCTAGTCTATCTCACTTTTAAAATCGACCAAGCTTACATTTCTTAGTGTAAATCGTTATTGCTCTGCCTGTTTTGGAGACCAATTTTGATCTGATCAAACGTGTCTAATGATCGATAACAATATTTAAAATTTACTTCAAACAATTGAATTAACCTTACAGCTGGCTATTGGCTATGGCTACCTTCTCGAATACTCGACTGCTCTTATGAACTCGGCTTCTTTCTCTCAGAACAATTGCAGGAGAGCTAACCTGACCTTCCAGACTTTTTTGGGATATAGCATAAATAGAGTCCACATCCAATTTATTTACAGCACATAAAAATAAATGGTTAATTAAGGTACACAATTAGCCAAGTCACAAAAACTGAGCAAAGCAGATATTGTCCTGTAATTGTCGTTGGCTGTCCACTGATAGCTCTGTGTCCTTCAGCCGGGTGAATAACTGAGACAACAGCCGGCGAAGTGGAGGGGTCTTCTCCAAAGCAAGAAACTTTTAGCCTGTGTAGGGACTGTCCCTGTAGGTATTTGTCGTGCCAGATTTTTCCACCACCAGGGCAGAGTTGAATACAGTTTTCGAGTTGCTGAAAACTGGCGCAGATTGCATCCTTATTATTCTGAGCCCAGTAAGGATATTCTTCCTTACAGTTGCTCAGACAAGAATCCGCTACGGATGGATGCGCAGGGGACGGTATAATAAGTATAAAGAGGAGGAAACAAATGCAGCAGAAGAAATGGTATAGTAAGCTAACCATGGTTCAAGAGATTACATATTCTATAGCGTAGGCTAAAATGTTAAATATTTATTGTACAGTATGCACGTATATAATGTAGCGCAAAAGTGATCTACTATTTAATTAATACCTTAAATAATAATCCGTATGTATCACCTTGTTATTTTATAATGATTTTCTCATGCTTTTTAGTGCGGCCTACATACAAAATGTGTGGTCACACATATAAAAAGCACAATCTCAGGTTCATAGGCGACCAGGTTCCCTTCAAAACTCACAATTAAATTACTCACAGATTTGCAAAAATGATTGCAGAAAATTTCTAACGTTTGATTTAATTTCAGGATTCAATTTTAATTTCACGTTTCCAGGATGCGCTAATGTCAAAACCACCTGCGAAAGTGCCTGTGTTAATGTTTCCAACATCAATTTATTGAAACTATTCCGAATGAAGTTTACTCAAATTGGTTAAACTTTAGGAAAATCAAAACAGACAGGCAAGTCATCATGCTGGCATGCTGCCAAAAATGGATGGTTCTAGAAACTTCCAGTTCCTCAACTTTCAAATGAAAAATTTCACTCCAATTTCTGGCACACTAAAGATAAATGTTCGTAAAAATTGTCTAACCAAGTACGAATACATCAGTTCAATTTCTTGCGTAAAACTCAGCTGTGTCCAACATAAATTCCTGAGTCTAATCGTAAACGTTTGATCAAATGATAGGCTTAAAAACTAGCTTAGAAAATCAACTGAAATCTAATTTTTTCCATTTATGTACCTACGTAACCCCATTCTCGTTCAAAGTAGTTCATACGGGGGAAGGGCACTTAGCTTAAACCTAAATAGGTCTGCTCTGTCAGGCTACACTCTGGCAAAATTCCTACAAACTCTTATCTGGTTTGAACACCCTGCACTTGTACATTATGGATAATAAATTGACAGTGTTCACTGACTTGAACTAAACCAAGCTTTACCGTACCTAAAATTGCCTCTACTTAAAATTAGGTTGAAATTTACTGGGGTGTAAAACATGAAATTTCTGGTTACAACTTTTCTGATAGTGTTGGAAGATTAACTGCTCCCAACAGAAGCATGAAGACCATTTTGTTAGTTAGAATTTTTAGCATTTCATGAGGGCAGATGTCTGAAATAATAGTTGGACAGAAAAACCCAAGCCAAAGGTCAAGGCCAAACGTATGTTTCCAAGACAATCTGCCATTCAGAAGTGTGGATGAGTGGGATGGGACTGGGTGGGATTAAAATCTCGAACCATTTCTAAATTTTTGGGAGAACTCTAAACTCACCTTGTTTTGGTAGCTTTGCCAGTTGTCAGTGGTAGGATTACAGATACCAAATAAGAAAATCCTGTTTAAATGTTTCAACAGAGCTGTGGACGTGAAGTTGAGTAATAGTAATTTTGAAGAATAATAATCAATTTTGAAAATTATTCAAAACTCTTTCAGTATTTTTCTGGAAAATTTCCACAACAAAACCAAACTTTTTGGACGAAAACTATGTAACTTTCAAAGTTTAGCCACTGGGAAATATGATCTGTACACTTAAAAGCTTTAACTGAGTAGGTGTATCAGCCGGTCGGTGTGGAGTGAACTACCTAGGGACTTTCCTTGATTTAAAAAAAACAAATACAGTTGAATGAAAGGAAGTTTTTAAGAGGGTTAGGACGGCACGGTCTTGGGACGAAATTCCATGCATCAATTCTGCTGAGGAGTGTTGTTGAGGTGGTTGTCTTTTAATACTATATAACTTTAGAGGATATAAAAATGACACATATATTCATCCATTACCGAAATTTGATATAAAACTTGTGTTGAGTCAATAGCTTGTGGTTCGAAAGTACCACAGCAGTAATTAATGTAATTTACAGTAATGTTGCTGTATATTGTACTTTGTAGTATACCGTACAGTAATGTAATCAAAAGATGATAATGCACAAGGAAATATAAAAACCCAAAAGGGTGCGAAAACCTTCCAATAGCGGTATTCGAATTTATAGGAACTTTTAGTGATAACTTTTAAAACATATCTATCAATTAGTATACACATTATATGGTCAAGAACCCTTAAATTTCATAGTCCATTCTGAAACACAAAATGTCAATTTTCAAGCAAAAACTTTGTTTTAAACCCTCAAAATCTCAAAATGGCATGAGATGAACCTAAAGTATACCTTGCAAACAGCAAAAACAGTCTAAAGTGCCGCTGAATGCCAAAACCAACAGAGTAGCACACAAACCACAAACACCGTAACACAGAGCTCTACGAATTTGACACCCTTCCAACTAAAGTCAAAAGCACTGAATAAAACCAGCTTAATGGAAGCTTATCACACGCTCGACAGATTTCGAAACAAAAATTCCCGCACCAGTCTGCATAAAAAAGCAAATTAATGCTGACAGGTTTGGCGGAAAGTCAATCGAGAGCGGGCAGGGGGATAACTTTGTTTTTCGCAAAACTGCAACTGTCGTAACCGGATTTCATAAGTGTTTATGCATTTTAAAATTTGATTACAGTCAAGAGCGGCACCGATACTAATGAGAATATTCATCAGCTATGCACCAGCACCACCAAAAGAGGAAGCATAAAACCTACGAGTAAAAATGCAAACATTGAGCCATCTATTTTGCCTTTGTAACAGTTTTTGCAACTGTTGATTTTTTGAGTCAATTTTTGTCAATACTGCAAGGACAATGAATCTATTGCAAGATTTAACTACAATGATTCCCAACTACATAATCCCATTGGAAGTACAGAACAATTACGGCCTTGAGTTTAACCTTATGTCAACATTGACTCATTCTTTTTACAGGGTTTAACTTATTGACCCAGAACTCACGCGCGGCGGAAATCTACAGTTCATGATTATCAACGGATTATGTGAATGAAACCTCAGCAAGAAAGACTAATGGAGTAGTCGCTTTGGTACAAAACATACAGGTCACGCCTGGACCCCTCTTTCACTCGAACTCCCTAAAAAATGTAAAAATTAAAAAATCTGTTATGAGAATGTGCAGCTACAGCAGCAGCAGAATGTTAGGTATTACCAAGAGTATATAATAGGAAAAGTGGGAAGCTTGGCCCTTCCTAATGGAAATGGCCTGCGAGATGCTCGGCACATTAAGGCCGAAATCTCGGGGGGGGGGGGGGTACCGCTTAACAATGTTAATCATTTGTTTATATGCGTTTGAACTAAAAAAAACGCATCTGATTGGCTAATTCCCTACCTTATGTCAAACTTATGTGTATAAGTGGACTCCCCGAGATCTCAGGGGGATACCGATTAGCGTTGTTAAGCGTGTGTTTATATGCAGACGAACTAAAATGCACTGATGATGATTACAGTAGCTAAGTAGCCAATAAAATACATTTCAGTTCAATCGCATATAAACACACACTTAACAACGCTAAGCGGTACCCCCCCCCCTCCCCCTGAGATCTCGGGGGGGGGGTCCACTTAGCGTTGTTAAGTGTGTGTTTATATGCGATTGAACAGAAATGTATTTGATTGGCTACATAGCTACTGTAATCCTCATCAGTGAATTTTAGTTCGACTGCATAAACACACACGCTTAACAACGGCTAAAAATTACCCCCTGAGATCTCGGGGGGGTCCACTTATACACATAAATTTGACATAAGGTAGGGAATTAGCCAATCAGATGCGTTTTAGTTCAAACGCATATAAACACATGATGAACAATGGTAAGCGGTACCCCCCCCCCCCCGAGATTTCGGCCTTAATGTGCCGAGCATCTCGCAGGCCATTTCCATTAGGAAGGGCCAAGCTTCCCACTCTTCCTATTATATACTCTTGGTATTACCCAGATGCAACTGCCCAATCGTTACCACTGGAGACTTACATAGGTGATGACTACAAAATAGTGCCGAGCATCGCCCTATCCAGACGGGCTGGACGGTAACCGGCCGGGCCAGGTCCAAAGTCGGCCGACCGGTCAAATATAGGGCCCAAATCCGTTATCTGGCATCTCGCATAAACATTGTGCAGCCATTTTGCACAACTTTGAAATTTGTGCAGAATAAAAATTCAGCTTGGAAAAGTATGCAATCATGACAGAAAACAGACATCTTGGTAAAGGGAGCCGTGTAAAGATTTTATGTTATCCAGCATCAAACCTCCATGTGGCACGGACGTTAAATTGTCATTAAGAAGGTAAAACATGAAATAACTAAATCAACTCTCTTCATTCCCGAAGGGCAATAACATTTTCCAACGTTGCAGTTAAAACTGAAGTTAGAAAGGCTTGCTGTGCACAAACAGTGACTACGGCACCATTGCCTTCCACACACACTCATCTTCATTCCCGAAGGGCAAATGCATGTTTCAACAAGTTCTCGGATTTATGTGTTTAAAATTCTGTCAAATTGGCCTTTTGCATTTTTTGGCTTTTACTGGCTTCTCTAGGAATATGTGGCAGAATTTCTTCAAGATTTAGAAATATGATTTTTGCAAGTCGAAGTCAAAAATAGTGATATGCCAATTTGGCAGGATTTTGACAATTTCGCCTATGTTTAACACGTAAAACCTGCCACTTATTCCTAATAGGAATAAGTGGCATTATTGTATTAAACTTCAGAAACATGATTTCTGCAAGTAGAAGTCAAAAATAGTGAGATGCCAAATTGGCAGGATTTTGACAATTTCGCCTATGTTTAACACGTAAAACCTGCCCCTTATTCCTAATAGGAATAACTGGCATTATTATTTTAAGCTTCAGAAACATGATTTTTGCAAGTAGAAGTCAAAAATAGTGAGATGCCAAATTGGCAGGATTTTGACAATTTCGCCTATGTTTAACACGTAAAACCTGCCACTTATTCCTAATAGGAATAACTGGCATTATTATTTTAAGCTTCAGAAACATGATTTTTGCAAGTAGAAGTCAAAAATAGTGAGATGCCAATTTGGCAGGATTTTGACAATTTCGCCTATGTTTAACACGTAAAACCTGCCACTTATTCCTAATAGGAATAAGTGGCATTATTATTTTAAGCTTCAGAAACATGATTTTTGCAGGTAGAAGTCAAAAATAGTGAGATGCCAATTTGGCAGGATTTTGACAATTTCGCCTATGTTTAACACGTAAAACCTGCCACTTATTCCTAATAGGAATAAGTGGCATTATTGTATTAAACTTCAGAAACATGATTTTTCAAGTAGAAGTCAAAAATAGTGAGATGCCAATTTGGCAGGATTTTGACAATTTCGCCTATGTTTAACACGTAAAACCTGCCACTTATTCCTAATAGGAATAAGTGGCATTATTGTATTAAACTTCAGAAACATAATTTTTGCAAGTAGAAGTCAAAAATAGCGAGATGCCAATTTGGCAGGATTTTGACAATTTCGCCTATGTTTAACACATAAAACCTGCCACTTATTCCTAATAGGAATAAGTGGCATTATTATTTTAAGCTTCAGAAACACGATTTTTGCAAGTAGAAGTTAAAAATAGTGAGATGCCAATTTGGCAGGATTTTGACAATTTCGCCTATGTTTAACACGTAAAACCTGCCACTTATTCCTAATAGGAATAAGTGGCATTATTATTTTAAGCTTCAGAAACATTATTTCTGCAAGTAGAAGTCAAAAATAGTGAGATGCCAATTTGGCAGGATTTTGACAATTTCGCCTATGTTTAACACGTAAAACCTGCCACTTATTCCTAATAGGAATAAGTGGCATTATTGTATTAAACTTCAAAAACATGATTTTTCAAGTAGAAGTCAAAAATAGTGAGATGCCAATTTGGCAGGATTTTGACAATTTCGCCTATGTTTAACACGTGAAACCTGCCACTTATTCCTAATAGGAATAAGTGGCATTATTATTTTAAGCTTCAGAAACATGATTTTTGCAAGTAGAAGTCAAAAATAGTGAGATGCCAAATTGGCAGGATTTTGACAATTTCGCGTATGTTTAACACATAAAACCTGCCACTTATTCTTAGTAGGAATAAGTGGCATGACTTTTCCATATTTAGAATAACGGCAGTTGAAGCCAAAAAATGCAAAATGCCAATTTGGCAGAATTCTGACATTGTCGCCTAGTCGTCGCCTATTAACATAAATCCGAGAACTTGTTGAAACATGCATTTGCCCTTCGGGAATGAAGATCAGTGTGTGTGGAAGGCAATGGTGCCGTAGTCACTGTATATATGCGCTATGCAAATCTTTTTAACTTCGATCTAACTTCAACGTTAAATAAAGGTTCTTGCCCTTCGGGAATGAAGAGGGTCGATTCTTCACAGGCGGTCAAGTGGTAAACTTTATGTCAATGGCAATGTTTATTGTCACTGTCAAATGGAAGGTGCCAGATAACGTTTAGATGCTAGAGACCATCAAATATTTACATGTTCTCCTTACCAACATAAAATTTAATAGGTTACGACAACCTGTGTTTTTCAAAGAGCTCAGCCAGCTGCACAAATTCAAAAGTTGTGCAGGATGGCTGCACAAATATTATATGAGATGCCAGATAACGGATTTGGGCCATTACAACAGTCCGCATACGAAGATCTGGTCGTGTGTCTTTGAGTGTGAGAACTGTGCCAGCTTCAAGGTTCTATTTGACTGTGCAGTGACCTCTGGTTGCGATCCCAGGGTGGCAGTCAAACATCTGAACTGTCCCCTTGACGACTGTTTCTAGAAGGCATAACTGTACTCACATACCCTAGGGCGGACCGTCTGGATTAGGTTAAACAAACAGTAGGCTAGCTCAGTCTTTAGACCTTAGAGTAGAGCTTCATCCTCTCGCCGTCTGCGTCTGTGTAACGACGACCAAGTGCCCAAAATTCAGTAGTCGATCTCAAACCCTTTGGTGCATAGTTAATTTGTCAAAAATGCCCGTTTCTGAAAAATGCCAGGATGTTAACCCGGTGACAAGCTACCTCACCCCCACCCCCGGCGTTTTGACTTACTGTTTTGGTCGTTTTGCAAGGTTAGTGCATCAGGAAGCGCTGAGTGAGTATCCTGCTCTTCCTATTATAAACTCTCGGTATAGGTCAGCCAGAGACAGAAGTAAATTCGGTCAATTACTGCGACCACAGTCTTGTTTATCGCACTTTTTTTAAACGAATTATAACATCTGCAATCATAACAGTAACACGGGGTCTGAATCTGAATCGAGTCTACCCGGATTCTGACGAAGGTCTACGACTAAAAAATTCGAAAATATTGAGGGGGTCTACCCCAAAATTAGCAAAATTTGTTTGTTTGTTTGTTTGTTTGTTTAGACCAAATAGAGTGAAATATGACGATTCTTAGCAATTTTTAAGATATTTATTGAAAACATCACTAAAGCTGTTAAAAAATATTAATTTTTTGGTAAAACTCGCTTGGGTCTACCCTTTTTTCCCTTCTGGACGAGAGGGTCTGATCTTCGTCCTTTCCCTTGAGAGGGTCTACCCGCTTTTTGTGTGTCTGGGGGAGTCTGCACCCCCCCATTCGCCCTCCCTCGTTATCCGGTGGCTGCAATGGCCGAGTGGTTTAGGCGATGGACTTGACATTCAGTGGAAATTTCCCGAGTTGGTTCCAAGCCTACTCGCAGCGGCAGTTGATAGCTCCTAGAGATACAATAACTAATTAAAACTATTGTAATTAATTAAGCTATTTCGTGACCTTTTGGGTCTCTCCGGTCTAGCTCTATTCTGGGCAAGCAAGAATCTTAACCATAAAAAAGTGCCAGGGTGACTTATTTAGGTCATGTTAATGTTTAAATAGTAATTTGTGATGGTAACTAGAGCTGAGGATTTTGGCTCTTGGCTGGGTTCAGATCTGCTCAGATCGGCGATCCGAGCCGAACCGTAACAAAGCCTTTCCAACCCGAAGCCAAGCCGCGCATATTTGCGAGAAGAGCCGAGCAGAGCCGACTTCATTTTTTACGCAAACCAAGCCGGGCCGAGGCAGGAAAAATCCCGGATCGTCCTCATCTCTAGCCGGAAGCCAAATTTATTCAAATGTTGCAAACAAACCAACTCAAAAGCACAAGCACTATTACACTAGTTCTGGGCACATTCAGTGTATTCCCGGCGCTATTGTCGTCCTTATTCTTTAAGGCAGTCGGGGCATCTGTGACTTGGCTTGACACAGCGGTTGGCTCAGTAGTTGACGATACGGGCTGTTCCGACGTCAGCGTGTCTGCGTCGCAGTTATCCAGATCTTGCACCGAGTCTGCGGCACTGTCAACAATTAAGCTCCACAGCAGTTTTCCCTTCGGACAAACGCCAATCACACAGGATCGAAAATTCTCGAAAGCGATGCAGGGATCGGCAATCTCTTCACGACTGGCCGCATGCGTTTCGCGACACCGGCGAATGCAGTCCGAAGCCGATTCACCTCGGACAAAATGTGCATTATTGAGCAGTAAGAGGGAAATCAGTTGAGAGACAAACAGCTGAGATAAGCTTGGACTACCACAAAGTAGCCATGAAGAACGCAACAGGCAGTTCAATAACATGATAATTCTGATTCGAGACTGATTCTATCTTTATAGGTAACTCACACCAGCAAACGCTGATCTCAACGGGTGCTCAAATTACTAAAAATGGAAGATTGCAAGCAATGTTTGAGAAAATGGTTTCAGAAAGTCAAATCACCGAAAAGATCAACATGGGTGACCATTCATTTTTCCGACATAAGCTTTGTGATGATTACTACACAATGTCCACATGATCACTATAAAACTACGGTCAGCAGGCGTACTGCAATTAAAGATATGGTACTTTCGTATTTTCGATAAATCAGTTAATGGTTCGATCCATAGCAGTCAAATTTATAATTTTTTAACTAATAACGACTCCTGTTTGGTTTTAGCAATTTTTCAAAATTTTCGAAATCTGTTAAATTTATATCAATCGAAACCTCTCATTGCCGGGAACATTTTTCTTCTTGGACCATAGCCCTCAAATGCGGCAAATTCAAGTTATCCGCGTTAAATTGTTATCGTGGTCAAGGCTTTCCAGTGCCGGTGCTACTCCCTCAAATCACTAAATAAAGCCCTAAAGTTACAAGAAATAACGTCTATCAGCACCCTTTTTTATTAATTTCTCACCATCAACTTTCGGTAAGAATTACAACAGTCCGCATACGAAGATCTGGTCGTGTCTTTGAGTGTGAGAACTGTGCCAACTTCAAGGTTCTATTTGACTGTGCAGTGACCTCTGGTTCCGATCCCTGGGTGGCAGTCAAACTTCTGAACTGTCCCCTTGACGACTGTTTCTAGAAGGCATAAGTGAACTCACGTACCCTAGGGCGGACCGTCTGGATTAGGTTAAACAAACAGTAGGCTAGCTCAGTCTTTAGACCTTAGGGTAGAGTAGACCTTTCATCTTCTTACCGTCTGCGACTGTGTAACGACGACCAACAGCCCAAAATTCAGTAGTCGATCTCAATCCCTATGTTGCATAGTTAATTTGTCAAAAATGCCCGTTTCTGAAAAATGTCAGCATGTTAACCCGGGGCCTTTTCAAGAAAGGGTAGAGTAGAGTTAAAATTAACTCGATCCTTTTCATGAAAGAGTTAAAAGAGAGAAACTCAAGCTTGAGCGGAGTTAAAGCGAGTTAAATCAGTTAATTTTAACTCTACTCTACTCTACCCTTTCTTGAAAAGGCCCCCGGTGACAAGCCACCTCACTCCCACCCCCGACGCGTTTTGACTTACTGTTTTGGTCGTTTTGCAAAATTAGTGTATCAGGAAGCGCTGAGTATCCTACTCTTCCTATTATAAACTCTCGGTGTAGGTCAGCAAGAGACAGAAGTATAAATTCGGCCAATTACTGCGACCACAGTCTTGTTTATCGCACTTTTGTAAACGAATTATAACATCTGCAATCATAACATTAACACGTGGTCTGAATCTGAAACGAGTCTACCCGGATCCGGATTCTGACGAGAGGTCTACCCCTAAAAAATCCGAAAATATTGAGGGGGTCTACCCCAAAATTAGCAAAATTTGTTTGTTTGGTTGGTTATTTAGACCAAAAAGAGAGAAATGTGACGATTCTTAGCAATTTTAAGATATTTCTTGAAAGCATCACTACAGCTGCTAAAAAATATTAATTTTTTGGTAAAAATCGCTTAGGGTCTACCCTTTTTCCCTTCTGGACGAGGTCTGATATTCTTCCTTCCCCTTGAGAGGGTCTACCCGTTTTTCGTCGGTCTGGGGGAGTCTGCACCCCTTCTTCCCTTCGCTCTCCCACGTTATCCTATGGCTGCAATGGCCGAGTAGTTTAGGCGATGGACTTGACATCCAGTGGAAACTTCCCGCGCAGGTTCCAAGCCTACTAGCAGCGGCAGTTGATAGCTCCTAGAGATACAATAACTAAATAAAACTATTGTAATTAATTAAGCTGTTTCGTGACCTTTTGGGTCTCTCCGGCCTAGCTCTATTCTGGGCAAGCAAGTATCTTAACCATTAAAATAGTGCCAGGGTGACTTACTTAGGTCATGCTAATGTTTAAATAGTAATTTCTGATGCAGGAAGTAGAGCTGAGGATTTTGGCTCTTGGCTGGGTTCGGATCTGCTCGGGTCGGCCATCCAAGCCGAGCCGAAATAAAACCTTCCCAACCCGAAGCCAAGCCGCGTATATTTGCGAGAAGAGCCGAGCCAAGCCGGCCTCATTGTTTACGCGAACCAAGCCGAGCCGATGCAGAAAAAACCCGAATCGTCCTCATCTCTAGCCGGAAGCCAATTTATTCAAATGTTGCAAACAAACCAACTCAAAAGCACAAGCACTATTACACTAGTTCTGAGCACACTAAGTGTATTCCCGGCGCTATTATCGTCCTTATTCTTTAAGGCAGTCGGGGCATCTGTGACTTGGCTTGACACAGCGGTTGGCTCAGTAGTTGACGATACGGGCTGTTCTGACGTCAGCGTGTCTGCGTCGCAATTATCCAGATCGTGCACCGTGTCTGCGGCACTGTCAACAATTAAGCTCCACAGCAGTTTTCCCTTCGGACAAACGCCAATCACACAGGAGCGAAAATTCTCGAAAGCGATGCAGGGATCGGCAATCTCTTCACGACTGGCCGCATGCGTTTCGCGACACCGGCGAATGCAGTCCGAAGCCGATTCACCTCGGACAAAATGTGCATTATTGAGCAGTAAGAGGACAATTAGTTGAGAGACAAACAGTTGAGATAAGCTTGGACTACCACAAAGTAGCCACAAAGATCGCAACAGGCAGTTCAATAACATTTAGTCGGAAAATTCGGCTAGAACAAACAAAATCGATTAATTTAGTAAACCAGAGGACATACAAGTATAATTTTTCGAGCAAAATTTAAACTAATATACAACCTAACTGAAATCATACAACCTGGGACCCGAAAAATTAGGACTTCGGTGGGACTCGAACCCACGACTTTCGGATTAACGCTCCGACGCTCTGCCAACTGAGCTACCGAGGCTACAGACTCACCAAGCTAGAAGGAGTTCGTATCCAAACTGAAGTGAATGCGTTATACAACGCGGACAAACACATGATCCAGGGCGAGGTACACTCTGGTGTCCTCAAGCTAACCTGGGTTGTGCGTTTATACCCGACGGTACCAAGGTCAAATCAAGTCAGTTCCGGCAGTTCAGAATAGATAAAGTAAATTTGATAGCTTTCTGTTAGCATCCACTACTCTGTTAGTCCGCTGGGCTAGAAATAACTCCGAAAAGAATTTTCAAAAGTCGTTTTGTTGAATTTTAAAAGGACTGTTCTCTTCAAAAGCGAAAATAAGTATTAGTCGAAACTATGCATCCAACCAAATGGTTCACCAAAACAGGCCTGTCTTTCCGGAATTCGTGTTATAACACAATCGCTTTTGTTATCATAAACTTACAATAAACCTTGCATAATAAAGTTGCTTTACTGTCTAATAATTTTATGAGTTTTAGGTGATTCAATAATCCAGATATTTTTGCCTGAGGCAAGAGCTCTAAATGAATTAACAGTGCTATAAGTTATTTCCATTTAACCAGACTGCCAATATCAACTCTTTAATAGCAGAAAGGAGAACACGTAACTCCAGCATTGACTACTTCTGCATCTGATAAAAAATATGAATAACGTTTTCTAGACAGATTAAATCTTTAGATAACTCACACCAGCAAACCCTGATCTCAACGGGTGCTCAAATTTACTCAAACTGAAAGATTGCAAGCAATTTTTGAGAAAATGTTTTCAAAAAGTCAAATCAGCGACGTGATCAACATGGATGACCATTCATTTTCCGACATAAGCTTTCTGTGATGATTACTACACATTGTCCACATGAGATCACTATAAAACTACGGTCAACATGCGTACTACAACACTACAAGATATGGTACTTTCGTATGTATTTTCGATAAATCAGTCATTGGTTCGATCCATAACAGCAAGAGACTCCTGTTAGGCTGAGGATTTGAAACTTAATTAGAGTAATAGTGTTCAATAGCAATAATGGGCAATGTTGTCCCTTTAATAGGAGTCGCGCTTGGTTTCAATTAGACAAGTTGTTGCAAACATTAAATGAATCCCATGTATATATACTGTGCAAACGTTGACAGGTGTAGTCTAATCTAGCACAAAGTGGAAAAAATATTCCACTCCCACCGATGCGCTTTTACTACGTTTTCTCAGTTTCTGATGCAGAAAATTCACAGCTTTAGCCAGCCTTCCGGGCTTTAGGCGTTTCGAAGTTGAATAAATTGGAAAATCAGAAAATGTGTTTAGGAAAAGGGCTGGAAATGCGACACAATCTACGCAGAATGCTAAACACTTTGGCTGAAAAAAGTGAAAACACATTAACATTTGTATACATCTTTTATTTGACACTTTACACTACTGCTTTAGGATATGCAGGCGTTTTTCGATAAGATAAATATTTTTTGTCTGCCAAATTTGTATTATGAGTAATCTGATGTGGAGGTGTAAAAATTACAATGCGCGCGAATGAAACCTATAATTTTACGAAATGAAATGAAGATGTTTAACCTTGAAATCGAATCGGATTAGTGTACGACGAAATTGAAAAGGAAAAAGAGATAAACAAAAATGTTGGGAAGTTATTTTGGTCACAAAAATAAAAATATATTTGTTATACTACTACTTTTACGAAGACCTGATTTTCGGATATTTTCTCTTTTTCAGAAGAAAAGCTCATCTTATTGAGGTTAACGTTGCTCACTGTCACGTAAAAGGTCATGCTCCTACAGAGTTGGTCGCGGGCCGGATTTTTACCCGCCCCGGCCCGCGGCCCGCAGAAGGGTACCCGCCCCGCCCCGCCCCGCGGCCCGCAGACAAGTAATACCCGCAAGGTACCCGCAAAATTTTTTCGCTCAACTCATGTGGAAAACTTAATTTAAAAAGAAATTTTCTTTTATTAGGTGTTTCTTCGTTATCACTGACTTTGTACTGCGAAAATCACAAAACTTGTTGTAAGCAAATAATTCATTGAAGTATTCTTTTCTTGATGACATTCCAACATTTTGGTATTTTAAGGTGGTGTCAAAAACTTGAAGCAGAAGCAGGAATCGGAACAGCATCAGAATAAAAACTGACTTCAGGAACAAAAACACCAAATCAAAAAGTTCACAAGATCCCAACGTTAAAAAATCAGGATCACGGGATCATTGCACTGCCTGCGTTGATGTATGTAGATATGCGGATTTATTTTACAAATACGAATTTTGTATTTTGTCCAATATTCCACAAGCTTAAAAATACCTTAAGGTGAACTTGAACATTGCAGTTTTAAAATAGACCCCTGTTCGAAATAAATTAGACTCCAGTGCCTGTTACTAAAATTAAACTCGAATTCTTGTTGCTACAAACTTCTGTTTTTGATCCTGCCCCTGAAAATAGATTTTCTCCCGGGACGCGTTTCACAAAGCCCTCCTAAATTTTGCTCTTAAGGTGGTGACTCCTTTTGGGCACATATTGTTATTTGGCGGCGTAAATCAAGATGAAATTTGATGAAACTTTCCGAAATAAGTTCTTTTAGCGTTCTAACACCCTCTGCGCAATCCCGATTCAAAAATTCGAGATTTCCGGTCAGAGTGGTTTTTCCCAATTTCTGAACGTTTGGCACCAGCTATACAGGTATGGCTATATTCATTCGAAAGATCTCATTGAGCTTCACATTTTTTAAAGCAAGTTTCTAGCTTTTCTCTAGCGTGAGATATAGCCGATTTTCTTGTTTTGGCATCGAAAACTTGTCATTTTGCAGAAATCAAATAATTCAACATTTCTTGAACTACGCAAGCCGTAAAATCAAATTAAGGGCGTCGATCTGAAGGTCTCACAGGGACTTATCTGATGCATGATCGTCTTTCCACTGCCATCCTGTAGGCTGCTATATATCATAAAAAATGTAGTTTTTGCAAAAACACGACCAACTTTTTCCAAAGATTGTGGAGCATTCACCATGCAAGCTGGAGTGCTACTACTGAACAAATGTGTTCTGCACAAATATACCCAGGGACAATTTTTAGTTGCCCCGATTGCTGCTTTCTAGCTAAAGTAATCGCCTGATAAATTTGCAAAAAGTAGGCAAAGGACAGGTTACGCACACATTTCAGCTTATTTCTCTATAACAAAGAGCGATCTCACAATAAATAAAAAATCGTCCCCAGCTATTTGATGGAGGTATCGAATGATATAATCGATGTCTCACGAAAAAATTTAATTGAGTCTCCAAAAATTCTGGAATATTATACTTCTTCTAAAATGTGTTAAAAATATTTTAGAAAAGCAACATTAGTTTCGTGGCAGTAATTATGGCACAAAATCTTTATTTAAAAATGCAAGTTTAGTGACGAAATCTAACATTTTTAGATTTGAGAAATTTCATGATATAATCCATCACATTTATTTAAAAGTGTTTCTTCGAATCATAGTTGCGTAAGAGCTCTGCTAAACTAGGAGCCCTTCATGAAACAGCTAAATCCTTGGTTTCCTCTTAATTTGCAAATTTAGGAGCTCCTAAAGATAAGAGGGCTTTGTGAAACGCACCCCCGGTTCCTAAAAATACGTCTCCGTTCCTGTTCTTGTTCTTAAATTGAACCCAATTTTGCTCCCATTCTAAAAATTGAAGTTCCAAGAAGTAGACCAGTGAGTATGTATGAGTGCTGCCGGGATGACAGTTGCAGCAAAGAAACACTATTGTATCTCTGAAGACTGTCAAAATTAAGTGAGAAGTCAAAATGCAAATGCAGTATGTTCTATTAACTATTAAAGCTTACTTAGTTTTTAGGACAAAAATAGTTTAAATTTTCAGGTTTAGGCCCGCACAGATACCCGCGCGGGTAGTGCGGGTACTGAAATTTGTTAATACCCGCCCCGCCCCGCTAATACCTTTTCTCTTCCCTACCGTAACCAACCCTAATCTTCAATCTGGTGAAAATGTTTTTATAGTCGGTGAAAATGTTTAAGTGATGAAAACTACTTCTTTTATATTTCATCATCAGGTAGCATGATATCCGAGTCGGGTTTGTCAGTATTTCATCAGTATATACTGCGTAGACTGTGCCAATTTCTGATCCACCAAATGATCTTATCTGAACTTAATCAAAACCAGCTACTAAAAACTTTGATGAAAAAATCGAAGACCATGCAATTTTGAAACAACCCGAATGAACGTTCCCTCTACAATAAAATCTTTGGAATATTTGGTAAAATTCGGTTAGATAGAACTTGTATTAAATCTTTATTACGCACAGCGAAATCTAACCTATGTAAAATTCGCTGAAGGATACGGTTTTAGCTACAAAATGCCACCTGCTGTTTCAAGCATAAAAACGAACCTGAATAAAAACACAAAAGCTTTCTAGACTGTAAAGATTGAATCGTCCGTTTTTATGGCAGAAATTGCTCATAAATTTACAGACGTGTCAAATGGGTCAATTCTGTGATTTTTCGTAAATGCATTTTAAAACAACTTTTTTAATGACTTCTCTAGTTCTGTTGCTTTACCTACAACAACGCTACTCTGAAACTGTTTCAATAAAAATTTGACACAAAACACGGAACATTTTTATCTAACAGCCCCCAAAAAACCAACCATCGAAAACTGCAAGATTAAGAAGTAAATCTGATTCAGTTTACTTGACAGGTTAATACATTTGCCAAAGTTTGCATGTCTAATTAATTTAGACAGACACAAAAATATACTGGGCTTAAAAAATTTCATTTTTAACTGGTTTAAGATTTTAAATGGGGTTGAGCGAAACTGTTTTTGACAACTGATGGGAAACTTTATTGAACTAACAATCAAAATAGGATACTTTTGGATACAGTTGACAGATCAATGGATGGTAAAGGTATGCAACGTTGTCTCCGAATTGGCCGCGGTAAGAAATAACGTTTTCAGACGATCGGGCTTATATTCAGGAGGAGTTTGTTTAGTGGTCTCTGTCTATAAATTGAAACTTCGTCTATATATGGGAACATTGGTTATTTGCACGGGCTGACAAACATGCCATTTATGCAGTGAGGAGACGGTCAGGCGTTCTGTTCCGGTTGGCCGGGTCGGAAACAAATTTCCGGAGTGCCAGAGTCAGATAGTCGGCCAGCCAGATGTCTACTGGAAACAACATTTGTATCGAGATTTGGTCTTCCCAAGTCCTCAGTGCTTTCTTAAAACCTTGTAATGCTAAAACATTGTATAGTTTATATACATCAGTCAACTTCTGCTAAGTGAAAAGGTGGTGTTTTTGGGCACATATATATTAGTGATGTGGATCGGATCGGATCGGCAGCTAAAAATTTAACCGATCCGATCCAGCAAAATTACTTGTCGATCCGATCCGATCCGATCCGATCCTGGTCCTGGATCGGTCGATCCGATCCGATCCGGCGATCCGAAATGACTTATTCAAAAACTAAGCGCAACTGGATTTTAAGTAGATTTTTTGCATTGTCAAGCACATCGTCAATGTCATTGAAGTTTCTTCATTTTATCAGTCCAAAATACAAATGCATAATTGTACAAAATTATACAGATTAGCGTAGAGTAGAGTACGAAATTAAAACACCAAAATACAAATTTAACATAATGAATTTAAGATAACACAAATTTAACATAGTTTTGATACTCTTTCGACTTGGAGCAAAAATTACATGTGTTGTTCCAGGCTCCACGGAGCGGCGCAAAAAATCAAATCAAATTTTGGGATTCGACAAGAAATTTAACTGAATTTTTGTCGGAAACTGATGCTTGAACTATACAGCTAAAATAGAATAGCAATAGACTACAATAAAACTCTAAAAACATTGCGGGAAGTAAATTTTATAAGAAACTGAAATTGTCTCGTACAGATTTTGGATATCTTAGCCACAACAACAGCTCAGTCATAAAATTTCATTCCGAAATTCTGACAACAGTCAGCAATAATCAACACTAATTAGCATTGTGCATAATTTATTATTATTATTATTATTATTATTATTATTATTATTATTATTATTATTGTTATTATTTATCATTTTCATTTGCTTCGCAGCTTAATACACAGCAGTTCTTGCTTGTGCTCTTTTGATACCACAATGCCAGATGCATTGCATAAAACTTATGCAGTTTATATATATATATATATATATATAAGCATTGAGTTGTTGTAATAAGTTGTTTACTAAAATAATAACTGCTAAACTTGAGATGAGAAACACAGAAGCAACAGCAACTTTGGTTGGTAGAAAGAAATATCCTTACTAAACAGTGCAGTGATAAAAGTCAAGTTCAGCCGCAAATATGCGAGCAATGTGGTAAGTCGGATCGCCGATCCGCCTGACTCAAACGATCCGATCCGGACCGATCCAGCAGGCCTACCGATCCGATCCGATCCGATCCGATCCGACCTCCGGATCGCAGATCGGATCGATTTTGCCGATCCGATCCACATCACTAATATATATTGTCAGCATACGGCCCAAATCAAGTTGAAATTGGATGACATTTTCCAAAATGACCAAAATAACACACTCCGCACTATCCCTGTACGAAAAATACAACCACTGTCTCACGAAAACATGTACTTCAGCCAGCAAAAAATCCAATAATTATACTCCTTTTAAAGTGTAGTAGAACGATTTTGGTTTTGAAAAGGGGAAATGTTAAGCTAGATTTTGATACCAAACTGGCCTTTTAAGACCAAGGAATGAATGAGTAATAATAGTTCAAAGTTGATATCTCCAAAAAGAATCACCACCTAAGTTTGAACTTCTGTTAATAACTGACCAACACCTTTAGGATTTTTACCCTCCTCTTCCATACCTTCTTGGCGACTCACACTCAGTTTCACCAAGTACACAAAATGATAAGAGTGTGCCAGACAGAAGCCATGCAATCCCTATCCGTTAGAATCTATGCAAATCTATGCTCTGTTCTCGAACGGCACATCCCCGCCCTCGCAAATTAGTACCTTCCTGGTATAGAAGGAAACGGGAAAACTCACTTAAACTCTACATTTACGTTCTCAAGCTCGAAAACACACACTGTTTTTATTGTGTCTGCTTCAAGCTGAAGCTCGCAAGCATAGTGTGAGTGAACGAGTTTCTTTAAAATGATCGAACAAATTTATGGGGCGGGGCTGGGGGAGCCGTAAGCGACAAAGCATCTTTTGCTCTGAAAACCAAGAGCATGCCTATCATCGTGGACTCTAGGGTTGACTATCAAGACTTAATACAAAGAAAGTCATCCTAATAAGTTTGAGTTGCACTCCTATGCTTACTGTCAAAAACAAGGACTTCGAGGAAAAATAGAGAATGAAAAATATTATAACTGTAATTTCAAGATCTAATTCTTAAGTTTCGACTTTCGAAGACTGCCAGAAGAATAGCATTGTCGATGATTTGCCAGAATTGGTAACAGAAAATTGAGAACTTGGGTGACATGACTGAAATGATTTACTGCATATATAGAAATATTTGGACATAGCACTGTTTGATTAACTTCCCTTCTACACTGTTGAAAACATTTCTCTAATAATGTAGAGTGCTTCGGCGCCTATATGCATACAGAAGCCCAAAATACAGTTATCTAATCTTGTCTTAATCCTAAAGAAGACCATCTATCGAAAAAACAATACATATGCTTTAATAATAAAACTGTAAAATTAATCAATGTCTGACATAAACTTAACAATTAACAACAACATTTTGGTTCTGAAAACTATCAACAGGACTAGAAAGACGACGCCGGTGAACCGATTCTATGAAAAGTTTGACACGTTCATTTGACTCCACTTCTTTTTCATCGCCACCGACCAATTCCTAAAATATTAAGAAAATCAGATTACAGTTCGAAAATAAATAAAACGTCATCAGAAAATATTTGCATTATACGCACTAGACACTGCGCACTATTATGAATGACAGAGCAGTGCAGTTGAAAATGGTCGAGCATTCGGTATGAACCAACAGTACCAACAGTATGATTAGAGTGTAACAACGATCGCACTGTCCACAACAATAGCAAGTATATAATGCTCTGCTCGCTAGCCGTATAAAATGGATTTTTACAAGTTTGTGTAAAATACTCGTAAAATTAAGAGAACATGATAAAATGTACGAAAGACGTCATAATCTGTGCAACACAGTAGAACCAGGGATTTCTGTTTTTTGGATTTGTGTGAAGCGTCCCGCTAAATTTTTCCGTCCCGTTAAGAAATTCTGCGTCCAGATTAAATTGTTATAGCGTGTTTTTTGTGCAAAAATTGTTTTATTTATAAAAACTTTCGATAATTTCTTTAGTGAAAGAGTACTTAGAACGTTGATGCTGCTTAAATAGGAGTGCAAGATTATAAAATATCTGAGATGCGAACAAAATACACGACGGAGGGTCAAAATTTATCGGAATTTTTCGTAGACAACTTTTTGCAGTTGAAAATTTTAGAAAAATGGTTGTTTTGCATTATTTCAAATTGCTATTTGTGTATACCTTGCGAAATAGGGTTGTTAATTTACATGTAAAAAAGTAATTAATTTTTTTACACCTGTTTTTAACAGTGTAAAAAGTGTTAAAAATTGTAAAAAAATGTGTAAAAAATGTTTCGATGCCAAATTCATTTCCTCTATACCACAGTAATATTTGACGCGTTAGCCAACTGTCAGAAAGGATGCGTTTAAGCATTTACTGCAGGCCACAGCCTCTAAGGCTATTATTTATTTTGATAATTGACCAAGAATTTTGTTAATTGCTCGCAAACCTCCAGAAACTATTAATGTTTTCTTTTTGCACTTATAAAGTGACGGCAAACTTAGAAAAACACATGTAGAAAGTGCCATTTAGGTTGTTTGCATTACTGGGATCAGAAAATCAAGAGCATTTTCAAATTATTTAATTTCAGAATTTTCAAAAATTTCTATTTCAAGTTTCAAAAGTTTCATATAACGAGAATGTTCGGTTATGAAAAATTTGTCAGAGTATTGTCTAGTGTTTTAGATTTCAGAGATTATTTTGACTAGACTGTGAAATTTTATTCTGAAATATTGTTCCATTATGGCTTAGAATGAATTGGACATTTTGTTAAATTTTATTGACTGAGATGTTCACTGTTCTTGCAGGATTTCTAAATTTCCAATTTCAAGGAAACAATACTCTGAGCAGGTTATCTGGCACGAAATTCAATTGCAACCGAGTCACAGTCGGCAACTTATTGATCGAAAATGAATTCCCAAAAAATCCTAAACAGGGTCTAACCATCGTCTTTACTTTTTAATGTCATTTTTACTTGTTGAAATAAAATAATTTTAATGTACGTACTGAAACAAAACCTGTCAGCAATGTATTACTATACTTGAAAACACTATTTTTCACAATCGGCGGTATATGTATAGCTGAGAAAAAGTGTAAAAAAATTTGTCAAAGTGTAAAAAATTCCGAAAAGTAGTGTTAAAAAATGTTAAAAATATGTAAAAAATCTAGTGTTAAAAAGTGTAAAAAAGTGGTGTTAAAAAGTGTAAAAAAACCTGTTAAAAAGTCCGAAATTTTGCTGTTAATAACTGTAAAAATGTTTTTAACATTCTTACTTTTTTACAATTTACAACCCTATTGCGAAATACGTTTTTAGATGAACTGCGCTAGAGGATGCGTTAAATGAACCAGAAAATTGAGTATTCTACAAATTTGTTTAAAAAACTGTTAATTTTCCCCAGACGCTAAAAATGTTTTGAAAATCGAGACAAGAACAAAATACTGAGTTTAAAAATTTTGGTAATGCAATTGTAATGGTTTTGTAATAATTTTGGTAATGCGACTCAACAAGTACTGGCACATGACAAAGCACATTGGTATTTGATGCCATAGTGGAAAACACCAGCAGTGGGGGCGGAGCATCCCAGAAACCGAAAAAAATTTGGAAAATACGGAAAAACTGGTACTGTAAACATTTAAAGTTTCATTGCGTGTGCGTCCAGATAAGAAACTTTGCGACCACGCACTTCTGGATGCAAAACACCCTAAGTAGAACCAAACTAAGGTTGTTTGAAAAAATTTTTCGGGCACGGGAAAGAACACGGCCGGCCCGGACCGGGCTCCGACCTGGGCCCGAAGCCCGCTACACGATCCGGAAACAATCCTGTGCCAAGCCATACTATGTGGCTACAGTGTTACTCTACACAACTGTTTTGTTCGTTATGTCATTTTGACTTGAAAATAAAATTTTTGGCTCAATTAATTTTTCAAACAAATCCCTAACGCACGCAGCCGAAATCCCCTAAAACTACCCTGTTCAACGGGTGCTCAAAACTACAAGCAGTGTTAGTCTAAAGTCTATTTAGTTGATCCTTTTTGACTTCTCAGAAACAAGACCAATTTTCAACATTTTATACATCTGCCAAAGCATTGCGTTTGAAATCATCGTCGAAGTCAAGCGACTAAAATCATGAGAAGCAGCATACTACTTGAAACAAGTTCTGGACACAAATTTTCTTAACTGACCAGAAGGTAGACAGAGCCACTATTCTAATAAACCCTAGTGTCAGATGCCCCGAAACCCAGACAATTTCAAAAATTGCTGCACTATCCCTAACCGGAGAACTGACTGGGGTAAGGTGGCTACAAAAACTACAAGCACAGTCTTAGCCAACATCTATATTTAGTTAGGCCATTTTGACTTCTCAGAAATCAGAATGACTTTCAACATTTTATACATCTGCCAAAGCATTGCGACTGAGATCATCATCGAAGTCAAGGAATTTTGTAATTGTAATGTTCACGAATTAAAACTACATAAGTATCCGCGAAATAAAAATATAATACGGAAAGTGGCATGTCACTTTACCTGCAAACTACACAAAGTCACTGTTCCCTTTTGAGAGCCAGAAGCAATTTTTCTGAGCACTTAGAACAACTAATTTTCAGTAATTTTCAGAAAAATAGCGCACGCGCACAAGCCCAAAAGTTTTTGCTGTTTCAGAAAAAAGTGTGTCATTACGCACTTTTCTGAGCAAAAAACACTGAGTCCAGGCAGGTTTTAGAATCTTTGCAAAATATGCCAAAAAAACCAATTTTTGCTCAATTTCTGCAAACAAACCCCACCGAAAACATCCCTAAACCCTGTTCCTATTGATGCCTAAACTACAAGCACGCTCCCAGTCTAAAAGCCTATTTTATTTAGTTGATCAATTTTGACTTCTCAGAAACCAGAATCGTTTTCAACATTTTACATATCTGCCAAAGCATTGCGATAGTAATCATCATCGAAGCCGAGCGAATTTAGAAGTAAAACCTCCATGAATCAAAAGTACCCGCCAAATAAAAATACGAAAAGTGACATGCTATTTCGTCTAGAGACAACCTCTGTTTGCTGAAGTCCATAACAGCGCTTGAAATAACTATTCTCTCTATTCGTAGCTGTTCCCTTTTGACTTCTATCCATAAATCAAAACTAAGTATCCGCGAAATAATAATAAGAAAGTGTCGTGCTATTTCATCTGCAAACAACATGTAAGTCAACATATAACAGTCAAAGGGTAAGAGTGGAGGAAAATTTCTCAGAATGGTCTTTGTTGCCAAGTGGAGTACCCCAAGGTTCTGTATTAGGTCCAACTTTGTTTTTGTTTTATATTAATGATCTGCCCGAAATTATAAAAAATTCACAGATCTCATTGTATGCAGATGATATAAAGTTATATCTATCAGTGAAAAAAGGATGCACTACTAACTTGTTACAGCAAGACTTAGATACGGTATGCGAGTGGTTACGTATTTGGCAGTTGGAGGTTGCTGTTAATAAGTGTTTAGTTTTACATATGGGGTCTTGCAACCCTACTGCCACATACTATGTAAATGGGTCGGAATTAGAAGGTTGCTCTAGTGCAGTTGACCTTGGTGTAACAGTTAGGAACGATTTGAAATTTTCTGACCACTGTTTCTTAATTTAAATTATGAAGAGCGCTGTTTATATTTGCAAACGCAGACTCTACAACTTCGTAGAAAATTTAAAGACTTAGTTATGGTCTATAAGATTATACATGGTAGCATTGACATTAATTTTGATGAACTCTTTATTTTTCAAAGTAGCATTTCCTCGAGAACTACTCGAGGTCATATGTTTAAACTTAGAGTTCCGAAAAATAACCTGACCGTTGTCAAAAATTTATTACATAACCGCGTGATAATGGATTGGAATGCTCTCCCTGCAGGTGTGGTCGACTCAGTTTCACTGCCCTCTTTTAAGAGGGCTCTCTGTGAGGCACTGTTTGATGTTAGGCGTGCAGTGCAGTAATGTTGCACTTGTTTGTTAAGTTTGTTAACTGTTTGTTTAATTAAATTGAATTGAATTGAATAAGAACTCACTGTTGGTTAAGCTCAAAACAACAAGAACAGTGCTAGCCTAAGCGTCTGTTCAGTTGTTCCCTTGTGACTTCTCAGAAATTTGTTTAGTTTTCCACATTTTGGGATGTGTTGGGTGCCCAAAGAAAGTTTGCGAAAAACAAACATTTTAAAAATTTTCCGACCTTGCATTTTTACTTTCTTTGCGGAGATGTTTACTGAACATGTTCATTTGTAGCCTAAATTTAGGAATGTTTTGGAATCGCAAGCGTTCCTCAATGCAAAAGACGCTAAAAACAACCAATTTTGGCTCAATTCTTCAAACAAATCTTCCCCCTCCTCGGACAATATCCATAAAACAGCTACCCCGTTCTAATCCACAAAACTACAAGCATGCTAGCCTAAAAGCCTATTCTATTTAGTTGATCCATTTTGACTTCTCAGAAATCAGACTAATTTTCAACATTTACATAATGCATCTGCCAAAGCATTGCGATTGATTGTAATCATCATCGAAGCCGGGCGAATTTAGAAGTAAAACGTCCATGAATCGAAATGAAATTGAAAAATGAATGAAAAGTATCCGCCAAATAAAAATACGAAAAGTGACATGCTATTTCTTCTACAGACAATCTCTGTTTGCTGAAGGCCATAACAGCGCTAGTCTTAACGTCTATTCGTAGCTGCTCCCTTTTGACTTCTCAGAAATCAGAACAGTTTTCAGCATTTTATGCATCTGCCAAAGCATTGCGATAGTAATCATCATCGAAGCCAGAGAATTTAAACTGAAAACGTCCATAAATTAAAACTAAGTATCCGCGAAATAAAAACAATGGAAACTGGCATGTCGCTTTATCTGCAAACTACAGAAAATCACTTACTTAAGGGGGGGGGGTCCACTTTAGGGTCATTTTTTCGACCATCTCCGATTTTTCTCATTTTCACATATTTTATTGTCCAAGTTGGATATTTTAACGAGTTTATAAAATTTAAGTTGGATCTCTTACGGTTGTTGAGAAAATTCACCTCAAAGTAGAGGTATGCATGTGTTAAACATAGGAAATCGAAAAAGTGTCGATTTGATTATAATTCTGCGCCAAAAAAATCTCGAAACCGGTGTAAGATACCGGGTAACATTTGGTATCGATTTAAACCTCTAAACAGATACTGTGTCACTGTGGAATTAGAATTTTGAATTAGGCCTTCAAAAAATTTTAATGAATTTTTGAAGTTAGCGAACTACCGAAAATCGCTAAAACTGTCGTTTTTGGTGACCAAAAATAGGGTCACTAAGTTTGACTGCATATTATAAAAACTAGAAGTCCTAACTAAAAATTCTAATTCCACAGTGACACAGTATCATAGGGGTCGCGGTAGCGACCCCTATAATATGAGTGAAAATGGTCGAATGACCATGTAAAACAAGGCTGCGCAGAAGCTGCGCAGATTCCTGCGCAGATCCTGCGCAGATTATGTGCGCAAAAAATTGTACGTGTCGAGTTTAGTATGTTTGCCAAGTTTCATCCCCGTACCGCTTTCCGTTAAAAAGTTGCCCCAAAAATCGCTTACGAAAATTGTGTTTTTTCTTTTTTTCCGGTTTCTCGCTTTTGATGTCTCATAAGGGGGTTTTGTAGCCTGAATAACTACAGATAGAAAAATTTTTGCCTATGAAACCCATATATATTCTTGTAGTACAAATCAAAAATAAGAAAATAAGCTAGTTTTTATGCCTCCCGGAGCCGGAAAAAATTTTTAGCTGGGGGCCAAAGTCGGCCAAAACGCTAAAATGGCCAAAAAGTATGCTTCAAAGGCGCCTTAATAAGTCAGATTGGGCTATATATGGGGTAATACTGACTATATGGTTAAACAGTACACATATCGGGGTCGTTCAAATGCTATATGATTTTCCGTCTCCGTGCGTAATTTTTCGGTACTGGAAAACCAAATTTGGTGAATTTTGGGTCGAACTTTAAACTCAATTTTTTCGCTTATTTTGCTACATGGGTGGCTCAAATTTTGCATACAAGGGTTTTTTGGGACGGAGAATCGATTCCCGCTATCAGTTTTGCTGCCCGAGTAATCCAGGTTGCTGGGCTGGTTCCACTTGACCGTCTGAGGGGTCAGGTCGGTAACCGCTTCCTGGAGGTCCATAGTAGGCTTTACTTTGCCTCTCCAAACTTTGTCTATAGGGGTTTTCTGGTGCGTCCAGCTCATTCCTGGCATCCGTTTTGCCGTCTGACCCACCCACCTTGCTGTGCTGGTTCCACTTTGCCATCTGGAGGGTCAGGTCGGTGGGAGGTCATGGGGTCAAAAATGAAATTTTTCAAAAGTGGTCAAATTTGGTTCCAAATGAAAGCCCTAAGCGAGCTGAGCAACTTTTGTCATAGAACTGCATGCTCAAAGTGGCTGCAGAGTGCTGTGGTGGGGACTTAGGCGATTTTCGGTCAAAAATGAAGTTTCTCAAAAGTGGTCAAATTTGGTTCCAAATGAAAGCCCTAAGCGAGCTCAGCAACTTTTGTCATAGAACTGCATGCTCAAAGTGGCTGCAGAGTGCTGTGGTGGGGTGGGGTGGGGACTTAGGCGATTTTCGGTCAAAAATGAAATTTTTCAAAAGTGGTCAATTTGGTATCAAATGAATGCCCTAAGCGACCTGAGCAACATTTGTTATAGAACTGCATGCTCAAAGTGGTTGTGGAGTGCTGTTGATAGATATCTATACATACCTTCAGGAGCATACATATAAAATAATAGAAAACAAGAACAAAAAGTGCTCCTTCGTCGCATGTAAATTACATATGAGTCTTCGTAGGCAGGTTGTACATAAGCAAAAACTAGCCTGTAAAATACATATGAGTTCTGTAGGAAGGTTGTAAATTAAGGAAAACAAGTTGCAACCGCTTAACATATGAGCCTGTCCTACAACGAGGCTCATATTGGCGTCACAGTGCACTCCACATTAAAGCCTCATTAAAGAACCTCAGCTTCATCCACATTACGGAAAAATGAATAGACGTTGTGGGCCAGAAGAAATGGACTGAAGTGAACTACGACTGCTCAAGCTGAACTGTACATGCAACCTGATGTTTCCTGAAACACTATGGCACACCTCTAATGCATTCTCGAAACACTTTCACATTATACACACGCAGAATGCGTTCCCACTTGGCTGTGAGTCAGAACTCATCATGGCGTACCGTATTGAGCATATGCACACTATAATGACTGAGCAACAAGCTATGTGAAGGACAATTTGTAATGAAAAGCTTTATGCAGTATATATGTATATATGAAAGTAAAATATATATACATCTGCAAATTATTCGTATTATGACATACGCCAATATGAGCCTCGTTGTAGGACAGGCTCATATGTTAAGCGGTTGCAACTTGTTTTCCTTAATTTACAACCTTCCTACAGAACTCATATGTATTTTACAGGCTAGTTTTTGCTTATGTACAACCTGCCTACGAAGACTCATATGTAATTTACATGCGACGAAGGAGCACTTTTTGTTCTTGTATGTATAAAGCTTTCGAACGATACCCAATGTTACTTCGAATCTTTTGCCAGTGTCGAGATTTTTTTGGCGCAGAAATTAGTTTTTTCTGCAAAATTGCGAAAATTGCTGTTTTTTCGAAAGACAGGCATTTTACGACCAAGCTATATTGCGAAATTGCATTTTTTGCATTTCAGCATATTTATTCATGCCTTAGAATCAATTTGTTGCATGAACTATGCCGACAGCTGTGTCCAGTACTTCTCAGTGCTCCAATGGGGAACCTCAGACCCCGATATTCACAAAACAGTGATTTTTCAAAATTTTCAAAATATGGCATATTATCGAAAGCTCTCAGTGCAGGGATGAATTCTTCTCATAGAACTATGGCTCGGAAATGCTTCTATTTTAAGTTAAGGGGGGTCCACCATGAAAAATTTTATGGTCACGGATTTTGCTCATTTTCACACAAGATTTTGTCACATATGTCCTGCATATCAAGTTTCAATTTCGAGTAGTTTCGTTCAGTACTTAACGAGTAACCTGCTATTAATTACATGCAGTTTGAAAACAAGTGAAAACGGCGGTGCCGCAGCAAATAAAGGCACTTTACACCTGAACTTCCTTGAGAATGGAGCTTTATTCGGTTGTATGTTTGTTATCTGATGCAAACAAAGCAGTTCGGGTAGCTTTTAATGGGAAAACTTTTCTTTATGACTTTATTCAGTGATTTTAGGGAGTAGCACCGGCGCTGGAAAGCCTTGACCACGAAAATCATTTAACGGCCGATAACTTGAATTTGGTGCATTTGCGGGCAATGGTCCAAGAAGAAAAATGTTCAGGACAATGAGAGCTTTCGATTGATATAAAATTTAACATATTTCGAAAAATTTGAAAAATCGCTATTTTTGAGATTATGGTTGTCAGACCCCCAGATTTAACCCCAGCGACCAACTGGGTGCACTAACCTGCACCATTT
>JASAND010027490.1:0-18448 GCA_030248195.1 Trissonchulus latispiculum | reverse complement strand
GTTACGTAATATTGCTGAAAAGTCACTGTTTACATTAATTTAGACTTTAATGGTACTTCGGTGGTACATGACTTTCTTCTTCTAATTCTCATTTAATTTTAACTTTGATGTTTCAGATAACGGGTACCCCGGTGCTGCGTGTAGAGTGGTTCAGACACGGCGGTTTGATACTACTGTCCGACGACTACAGTATGCACAGTGACGAGGGGGGCCTACATACCCTGGTGCTCCGGGAGGTATTCGCGGATGACGACGGGGACTATCGATGCAGAGTCAGCAACCGGTTCGGCGTTGCCGTCACGGAAGGTCGACTCGAGGTTCAAGGTTTGCAGCATTTCTGACAAAACGTTGCAGCAGGAACAGATAAATTTTGTCTACTCTAAAGTAGTGGCGAAATTTCAGTCACTTTACTCAAGTTACTAACTTCTCTAAGGCTCTAATTGATGCTTGGCAATTGATTATGAGCTGGAGGTAGATTCAAAAAAAGATTCGAAGATTCAAAGAAAGAGGGGAGGAAAAGAGAGATTTTTCCGGAGTTTTGTTCAGATTTTACTAAAATTTATCCAAAACTGGAAGATTAAGCTTAGGCTTCGAACCGTCAACCGGACCGTCCAGCGCATACAAATGGAATTTACCCAGTTCAAATCGAAAAATACGACATCAACATTTTAATGGGGGGCTGCATTATGGGCTAAAGGAACAATAAAGAAAAGAAAAGTAACAGAAAAATGAATTTTTGAAAATTTGTCCGGATAGCAAATACAGAAAACCTAACACTACAGTGAACGTTGCGGTAACATTGAAAACTTTCCAAACACTACTCTTTGAGCAAATTTTAGAAATCTGAAATTGTCTCAACAAATCTTTTGCTTCCATTAGAAAAGCCATAGCTGAAGTATGCCGTCGCGAGGTGTACCAATATTCCACACTTTGAAACAAAACGCTCTGCACAATAACAGCCTTCCTCCAAACCGGACAAGTTAAAGCGAAGACGCTTTTGTTAGACGTTTCTTTCGCTCATAGCTGCGTCCAGGATTCCATTCGACTGCTGCCATTTTCTTGTAACTTTTCGAAAGTTGAATGAACATCTAGAACTTGATACTGTTGTAGCAAATTCTATGAAATTTTAATTTGCAAATTTACACTAATTCCACCTAAAACTGTTAGCTTATTTTTAGTTAAAAAGGCGTTAGTTAAATCAAGACATTTTCAAGTTGTATCTAAATACTTATTTTAAATAGTTTGTGATTTTAGCACTTTGAAGCTGCACATTGCACAGGTTTTCAGATTTTTCATTTTTTATTCATTAAGCATTTATCCTGTAACCATTTTTTGCATTAAGCATAAGGCTTCTGTTTCCAGTTCTTGAAGATGACACAGACGTTACAGAGTTGTATGAGAATGTGAACGACTTCCTGAACGAGTGGTTGTCCAACACGATCGATCAAGCCATCAACGCCTATGCTGCCCTGAACGAGCTCGTCTGCGAAACCGAAGACTACACCAACAACTCTGACTCGTACAGTCTACCCAGCGTCAGTGGTAGGTGGACTTGACACTAACCAAGGGGCCTTTCAAGAATGGGTAGAGTAGAGTTAAAATTAAGAGAGAGTTAAAAGAGGGAAAGTTAAGCTTGAGTGGAGTTATTAGAAGTTAAAACAGTCTCTTTAAACTAAACTCTACTCTATTCTACCCTTTCTTGAAAATGCCCCAAGCTGAAAAGTTTGAATCAGGTTTGAAGGTTTATTGAAAATGAACTAGATTAGTTGATCTCTGTCGATAAAATCTACTAGATCGGTTTTTCACCTATGAAATTGGCCACGCAACTAAAAGCCTTGTAAATTCGTTTATAACATGTGTTCTCAAAGTACTGTTCAGTCGCAACATAATCGCGCAACTTGTGCATGAATTTTCTTTAGACATCGTTCTCCTTTGACTAAATCCTACAGCTCCTTAGAAAAGTAAATGCTGATCTTATTATTTTATTTTACCACAGGTCTTTCGTTTTAGTCTCTGAAGCACATCGACCGGTGATCATTCCCCGCGCCATAATCGAAGAGCAGAAGGAATCGGAACAGTCTCTCCATAGCGTCGCTAAACGACAACGAACTAATCCAGACGACAATTCATCGGTGAGAAAGAGCTTGGGGGTTTTCCTTCAAGTGCTGGTTGTCCTTTAGAGTCATGGCAAAGCGAGAAGAATTCCTACTTTCCGTTGATGTTTACCTTAGAAGGAATCGGCCTGTAACGCTCTGCAACATTGCACGTTGTGCAGTTCTTCCAGCCCATGCGAATGCTGTCGGTCGGGTGTAAGGCCAATTAAACGTTCTCCACAAATTCATAGAAAGGATAGGTAAAAATTAATGCAAAGGTCATCCTTCCAACTGCCAGTAAGCTGAAAAGGAGCTCATTAAAAGAGATTCATGCAAGAAGAATAAGTAAACACTATATCATGTTGGAGCATCAAACTTTAGCAAACATCGACTATCTTGAGTGATCAGCTACAAAATATACTTGTGAAAAGGTGTGTACCTACACCGCGGTGACCTTTTTTTACATTTACTTAATAGTTGGGCTATATATGATGCCATATTAGCAGCGTTTCAAGTCTGTGTTCCAATATATTACTTTATTAGGGCTACCACCCTGAGTTACCCATAATAGAGCTTTTTGCTGACTTAGTGTAGGTGCGCCTGGGCCAATGCCGCCATTGCAATTTTCACCTACTAATATCAAGAGTACATAATGATAATAGTGAGACAGCAGGTAAGCTCTCTGTTATCAAAGCAAAAACTATGCTATCTGCGCTATCGGGTGACCACCGCCCACAAATTTATCCCCTCTCACACCGCCTCTATATGGATACGGGTCCAAACGGATGTCGCTCACTGCTTTTACATGATAACATGATGAAATTAACAAGGCCCGAATTTAGGGAGGAAGCATATGCGCGCACTCTTATCGTTACGAATGTACTCTTGCTAATATCTTTATTGCAGTCAGAAATGTTGATGTGCGCTCCCAGTTTCATCAAAGAGATTGAATCGAAAGAGGCAACGGAAGGGTCCACGGTTCAACTCAAGGCCCTAGTCAAAGGCAACCCCTATCCTGAAGTGTCCTGGTACGTGGACGGAGACTGGATCGCCCCTTCCAAGTAAGGGATTAAGTTATAATTAGTTGGAAAGTTATTAAGAGCAGATTAACGGTCATACCACATATGTAGGACCTTTTCGCGCGCGAGATAAAAGGGTAGAGTTACAACATTTTAACTCGCTTAATTGTAACCCTCCCGTCGAGTTAAAATGAACTGTTTATCTCTTTCGAGTTAACGAGTTAGCTCCTTTAACTCGTTTAACTCGCTGCGAGAAAAAGCCATGAGAATTGGTTTCAACCAAAATTGGTGGTCAATGAATACTTTTAGGTTAATGCAAGTAAAATCATTGGAATAAGTTCGCATATTAATCCGGGGCTACATCTCCAATACCTCGTATTCGATGCAGTAACTTGGCCCAAATGTGGCACTATTTCACACCTTTCACATTTTGGAACCTGGTGCGCTGGTGCTTGAAAATCAAAACAAAATTTCTGTGGAGTACTAGTCTAATCAAAGTAGCAGAAGCGCTAAAACACTAACGGTGCCTTGCTGCTTGTATCTACGGGAATTAACTGTCACTTTACTGTTGATTAAGTTAGAAGTATTTGTTAGCTTAAATAGTTACTCACATTTAGATAAGCTATTTGCTTAGTTGCCTGCTCTTTGCTGGTTAGAAACAGATTCCTAATTTTATTTAAAATTCAGTTATTTCATTTAAGAGATTTCCAAGTATTATTCGAGGACGGGGTGGCAATTTTGCTGATTCGAGAAGTGTATATCGAAGACGAGGGAGAGTACACCTGTACTGCCAGAAATGCTTGTGGAGAAACCTCTAGTTCCTGTTTTCTTACAGTCAAGACAAAACAATGGTAATCCGTATGTTTGGTATCGTCAATAGTATCGCTTGGTATCGTCATACTCTATGTATTATAAGCGTCACACAGCCTTCAAACTCTTATGTATTATGTACTCTTGGTATCCACGCAAACAATCGGAAATTCAGTTTACCAATATTTGAGTAATCCAAATTTTGATAAGTGAAACTGGAAATAGGAAGTCTGATCAAAATTCAATTTAAAATCAATTTCCGTTTAACAAAGTCTAGTCCGAGAACTTGCTGCAACTGCGGCGAATAAAAGAAATTGGTTGAAGCTATAAGATTAATCAGGAAGGAACTACGTCTAGGCCACTTTTTCTGAAAAGGATAACATTTGACTTAATGTTTGTCAAGAGGCAAAACCAGATTACCAAGTCGGTTTTCTGGCTTTGTTCAGCTGCAAACGAGACCTACCAGATTTTGAATTCCTGGAAAAAAGTTCAACTTTTGCAAGCCTGTTCAAAAGTTGTTCGCTTCCTTTGTCTTCCATCCTCCCAAGAGTACATAATAACTAAGAGTGTGGCACTTGTCACATTCTTAGTTATTATGCACTCTTGGTCGTGCTATGGCGTGTGTTTCAACTGATATAAAATTCGTGTTTACAGCTTATTTACCTTGTTTAGATGACCCCAGAAGGCGAATAATTACGAAAACGTGTGAACCTGTTGCTTTGTTCTATCTTGTTCCTGTTTTGTACAAAAATAAATCCGAATGCATATTTTCATACCTATACATGTCTATAGCCATATGTGTTAGCCCAAGTGGAACCTGACTAATTTTTGTCATGGGTTAACTCAGAGTTAGTTGGAAGTTGGTCGGAATTTCGTGACCCGCGGACCCGTGACCCGCGACCCGCGACCCACTGAGATTTCGTCGACCCACTTGATCCACTTCTGAAATTTGGACATTTTTGCTTATTTAAGTACTCTATAGCATGCATCGAGCAAAATTAACGGTTTAAAAATGTACATAGTAAAGTATTAAAACTTTCAAACAAAACTGGCGTTCACAGCTAACTCCGTCGGATTTCATCTACGTTTTCGTTAGTTCTGAGGATGCTATGCTATTACTCTCATTACGCTCATTACAGAAAGATAGATTTGCAGGCTGTTGTAGTGAGCTGTCAACATTGTTTTCGCACAAACGGTTTGTCAGTCAATGCAGAAGCATTAAAGGCATTGCATGATAATATTGACAATGACTATGTTCAGGAAGTATTACTGGAATAGTTTTTACTGAAGATTTAAGATAGAATAGAAATAAATAATTTTATCATAAAAGCAATATATATTATAATGTATAAAGACACAAAAAAGAACCAAAAGTTAGCTGAAAAAATTAAATTTTAACAAATTGTAAATTTTCTGGTGAAATTAGCCCAAACTATTGCGAAAAGAAGGTATGAACAAAAATAACTCTTGACCCGCTCTGACCCGCGGGTACCCATTGACCTGAAAGTCGACCCGCGGGTACCCACGACCCACTTCCATCTCTGGGTTAACATATTATAACGTAGAATCACTCCAAACTATTTCGAAGATTTCCAATACTAACCTAAACTGCTTATGACACCACAGAATACTTAGGCGAAGGAGGACGTTAAAGCGGAGCATAAATTAGCCTTTAAGTCGCCTTTAATCAGTCGTATGCCGCGTGTTGCGTGTCGCGATAGTGTTCACAGGTTTATGACGTGTAGCGACGACAGTGTTGTGCGACGGTCGCGTGTCGCAAGGAGTTGACAATGTTTGAACTTTTGTAGCGTGTCTCGTGCCTCTAGCCCATGAAATCTATATGGGCTGTTTTCTACTATAATAGGGATTGCACTACGCTTTCTAGCGACAGGACGTCACCATGTGAGCACTTCCGGCGCTGCGACAAGAGAGTTGCGACCGCCTGTGAATCGGCTCAAAGTAGTTTCGCTTCGCTTCGAAGTAACCAAGCTTTCCTAAATGAGTTGAAATGCTTTCAGACTGTAAACTAAACGGTTCGAAGGTCTAAGCAATATGATCCAATGAGAATATGTTGGAGAATTTCTTTTAGTGGCCAATCCTAAAAAAAATTGCCGCAGATCAGAAGAACTTTGTTTTGTCAACTTTGTTGGCTAAAACAGTTGTAGCATACAAGTACTGTTTACGATGCCTAACGCTGTCTCCAGTTTTAATTATTATTAATTAATTTTACTAATTTAATATTATTAGACAATGAGATTTTCACAATAATTGCCACGACTTATTGTAGCAAACGTACAGTTATTTAAATTTGGTTTAGTTCGGTTTAAGCTGTCCCCTGCTTCTGTTGGTTTAAATTTAAGCATCATGCCAGTATTTCGCTTCCAGTTTCAAGCAAAAATGATAAGCGACATGAGCCACAGATATATGACCGAAGCTCCATACCAAAGGGAGACTGCACCACCTAGAGTGGAAAGGAATCCAAAACCGCTGTATATATCTTTTCTTCTGCATAAAGCATATTCGACGGATCACTGAAGTAAAACTCGATCGATTTTTTGTTGATGTCGTGGCTTCACCGCATGGAAGAATAGGTGTAGCGGTAGTATGGTAACTGATTCGAACACAGGGATTGGTCAGTCGTTCCAAACAGCGGTCTGAGGTTCCCGCTTTAACGCAGAAGTTTGGAAGCTTTGACGCGTTCGTTTTGCGAAAGAGACACAGTTCGCTTATGCTTTGATTTTCCCTCGGTATGTAGACTTGACAGTCATTGTAGCAGAATCGGTTCAAACACTTCATGTATGCGGTTTCCAAGGAATCCGATGCCGGCTTATCACTGCACCGATATCCTTCCTTGGATACTCTTTTCACAGCTGTTGCCGACAAGGCTACCGTATAGTTGAGACCTGGTTGCACGACTAGCGCACTGATCGGATAAATGGAGGGCCTTATGTCTCCCAGAAATTAATTACCATTGCCTGATTGTTGCCCAGTACCAGATATACCTACAATAAGTCGAGTGCCGTACGTGGACTGGACACCAAGATTGTGAGTGTAGACAACGGCATAGCATGGTCCCCGTAGTGTCAGGAATTGATACACTGCTTCGTCGGTAACGTTTAGTCCTAACTCTGGAAGGATCACGTCTGTTATAACAGCCGAGCTTGGTTTCATTAAGTGCCTTAACAGAGAATCTAGGTTGTGATGTCCAAATCTTGTCATTGCCTCGTTTACCTAAAATTTTTGGAAATTATTAAATCATTGAATTAAAAGTTAAATGCTTTGAGGGAAAATAATCGTTGTGTGTTCCAAGTGGTTAGTCGTAAGAGTAAATATAAAGCGGGCCGTACCTAAACTAAGAATGCTTTACGTTTAAACAGTTTCCGCGTTCAGCGTTTTCTGCCTATGATGTTGTTAACCTTTACCATAACATCGTATATATACCCTATTTTTAGTCAATTCTAGATATTAAGTGATAAAAAATTAATGTTACAAAAACGTTAAAATTAGAAATGTTAATTTGGAATAATCTCATAAACTTGCCTACACTACAAACACCGTCGATATCTTATCACCAACCACTTCGACGTGTTCGTGGCACTGGACTCCTTGGTGAATTTTTGGTAAGCCGTAGTGTGGGAACGAATTCAAGCTTAAGCTTGATTCGATTGTGACTGGGTGGCTCAATCGGTAGAGCGTTGGTCTAGATCGACAAAGGTTGTGGGTTCGATCCCGACCTCAAGCCCAACTGTTTTTTCGGGTTAGAGGAGCTGCAGTAACTTTACCATTCCTTCCAAACATAGCAAGATACTGCCGAGGAACTCTTGACATCTACAACATCTTGAATCCACCAACTAGAGTAGAGTTCTTACCAACGTCATCTCTCTATTTGAATCAATGTCTTCCGCGGTGTTTAATCTGTCCATATAGGGAAACAGTGAGTTTATATAACCCACTGTGTTGTCCGTAAATCCGTACTGTCGAAACCTGTCTTCATCAACCCAGGGTGACCTACAGTAGGTGATCGCAGGAAATCGCTCAACTGATTTGACTGCAATCATCGAAACGGTGGGATTTTCTACATAAGCTGTCAAATTATCCATGACATTCCAGGACATCATAACGAAGAATACAACCAGCAAAGTTATCCATAACCATCGAAAACGGCTGGTGTACTGTATTTGCGGCAGTCCGTGCAAGGTGGTTTCTGCGAAAAATTTAGGAGGAAATTCATTGTTCCTGAGCATTCTTCTCTAGGTACGAATCGCAATAATAATAAATTGGCAAAACGGTGCCCTGAAGAAGAAAACAAATACTTATGTTGTGTTCCTTAAATGATATGTGCCGTTACTGTTTGGAATGACAGGTTGTGTGTGGCCCAAATTAACAACATCCCTGTTATTTTAAGTCTGAGGATTTCCAAATTGTTAGGTACTGGCGTAATAACACATAATCGTATTTGCATGAATGGGTTGCCGCTGTCATTTTTCCTTTCATTTAGGAGCTTTGGTTTTGTTACAACTTTTTATCTACTCACCGACAGCATGGAAATCATACCCATGTTGGGTGCTTTCAGTTTTGACCATATGCAACATCACCCCATCGAGTACTTACGCATGTCGTATCTTGGTGGCCTACCCAGGAATCTGGAAGCACTTCACTCCACCCTCAATCCACATGTAAAATTCTTTCCTTCTTTCTTTGTTGTAATAGGCCGAAGCACAAAACTGTAAGAGAAATTAGTTATATGTAAGAACGTGTAATGTAAAAAGGTAAAATTAGTTACATGTGAAAGGTATGAAAAATAAGGAAAGAAGGAAAGAGGGAAATGGATGTTCAGAGGTTTCACATCCCGGAGGAAGCACGCCAGTGGCAAAATTCCAGTTCCGCTTGCATATTGGGGTTCAACCAATGGCGCAAAAGAGGGAGCATTGGAACGGTTGCTGCTAGTGCAGATTAGTGACAACAACAAAAAAGAGTTACCAAGAGAACATGTGTTAACGTAATAATAACTTCTATTGCAATTAATCCCACATCCATATAGCATGTTATGTTTAGTTGATACAAATTTCAGTTGTGTGAAGCCTGTTTAGCTGCTGAAGGTAATGCCTATGAGTAGAAACAGGGACTGCCCTGGGCAATCAGGCAAATGGGATAACTGTTTTACCTGGCAGTCGAATCAAATCAGTCAAATTGGAATTTCGGATACTAATCTTAAATGTAGTGCTGCTGTGACGACATTTAAATCTATTTTTATAGTTTATCAAATGTTATTACCATCAACAATTCATTTCTGAGGACAATTTCAATTCAACTCAGTTCCATGAGTTCTAGAGTACACTAGAGAACAAACTAGCAACCATCCAAAGCAGAGTTCAGTTTAGTATATTCCCCTGTCTAAAAGGCTTGGAATGCATCGGTAAAGGCTTGCTTGAAATGTCCCTACTTTTAGCAGAAAATCTCTATTTTTGCCTACAAACCTATAAAATTGTTATTATTGTTTTAAAATAAATTATTTTTAAACATTTCTATGGCTTAAAGAACCAAAGATTGCAGAATGATTTTAACACGCATAAGCACAAAACTTTCTTCAACTTCTGGAGCACTTCAATTAGTTACAAAGGTTTGGAATTCCCTTCAATAAATCTGGAATTCGCTGATATTTCCAGAAAGTGCCAATTGTTCGGGAATAAGCTGCCAAGTATGGAATGTAGTAGAGTCGTACTGGAATCTTCGCCGACGAGTAGAACGTAAAAATGCATTCGGTTTTTCGGATTTCGGAATTCGGAAAGGATAAAATTAATCGTCGCCGGCAGCCATTAATTGGGTCAGGGATAACTGGCGAGCGAACATTCTACAGAACTATAGAAACCGTCAAGGATTATAACAAAACTGAGGAATATTCTTAGAAATGTCTAGAAACTGAGGAATACTCTTAGAAGCGATGATTGATTGTAAACTGGCTGCAGTTTGCCAGAGGTGTTAGAATTTCAGAAATCTAATTTGTTTTAGGTTTAGCATTAAGCATGAAAGTTGTAAACAAAGTAATGTAAACAGTTAAACAGCAATGAATTAATTACTAAGCAATGCCATTCCATTTCATCCACTTCTAAAGCGTGTGAGCAATGTACAAAGCATCTGAACATGCGAATAATCAGCAAACAATGATAAGTGATGATCGCATTCCTAAAGTATGGCGTATGTTTATAATGTATATAACTATATAATTATATTGAGAGCTCCTGGAAGCTGTCTCAACTTAAACTGAGTTTATATAAAATAAAAGTTTGTGGATACGAGATTCGACATTCTTGGCTCGAACTATGTAACCACGTACGGGACTGTTGCTGCTGGTATCTGGAATCTTTATTGGTTGATAAAAATGGGAAACTCAAGGAATCTATCTCGATAGTCGTGGAATCTACGTCGTTCAAAATGGAAAAACATTCAATCCGTTTTTACCGGAAAATTAGAGTTGTGGAAATTCTATCATAGATTTTGCTATAAGAACTTCACATAATTTCCGTGTTTTGGAATTTCCCTCAAAAAGTCGTGGATTTTTTTCAAAAAACTTCACTTAGTTTCCGAGGTTCTTTTTGCGTTTTCGGAATGTCAGAAAGCGTTATTGTCAGCCAGCAGTGGGGTTCAGAATTTTTTGACAAACGCATTTAATGCACAAAACGTCTTAAGAAAGCGTGCAGCTTATCCAGTCTTGTATGTTTAAAATTTTCGGCCCTTAGGGCTACTTATGCGCCCCAGGTAAGCTTCTCTTTGACTTTATCATCACACTTGGTAGATAGTGTAGAAGTAGCTGCTTCTGAGCTCTAATTAAAGTAATACAGTAATAAACAGTATTTGATAATTATTGATTTGCCCTTTCCTAGTATATCTTTGTTGACGGTACAAATTATGCGTCAGAGAGAATCCATAAACGGTGGAAATTGAAATAGATAATGGACATATAGTCCGTTAAAGAATAGTTAATACCAGACCTAGTAGAGTTAAGAACCAGTCCTAGTTGGAACAGAATCAATAAGTAAACTAAAAATAAACATCACATTGGTTACGACTATCACTGAATGCATACATTAACGCGGAGTCCGATTCTGGGATGGGGTCTAGCCCTGAGAAATTCCATTTTAAGCCTACCCCTGAAAATTCCAAAATTTTAAGTCTGCCCCGTAATTAGTAAACATTGCGAATTTTTAACGTTTTTGACAACACAATTGTTAAAAAATGACAATTTTTAGTGATTTTTAAGAAATTCTAAAACAAATCGCTGCAATTTGCTAAAACATTAAAATTTTTGGTAAACATCGCTGAGGGGACTACCCTATTTTCCTTTCTGGACGAGAGGGTCTGCCCTTTTTGTCGGTCTTTGTGGTCTGTACCCCCCTTTCCCCCAAGTTATCCTATGGCTGATTGAGTTTACATAGTACACGCAATATATTGAAAACAGTAATTATTTCGGAATTTAGACACCACATTTCGGATGCAGGTTTTTAGGGCCTGCCTAAATGCGCGATAATGATAGGCGTATATGATGATATTGATACTGGAATTCAATGGAACGAGAAACATCATGTAGGCGGTAATCAAGCGATAGTCGAACGGATGCGAATTAAGATATTCAAATTTGAGAAATATTCTGCCCAAACTGGGTATGGTCACAAAAATTGTGGTCCACATAACAACCAGACCAACCACCTTGGTGATTTTAGTCTGGCGCAGTCGCCGTGTTCTAACCGCCAAAAATCGTCGATTTGCGGACGATATTGAGAAATAATTTAAACGAAGGGCTAACAACGCCATGCAGTAGAACAAACAGCTGATCAAACCACAGCAAATTAGGAGATTATTATGGTAGATGAAGTAGTGCTTCTGTGAAACCAGGGGCGTAAAGCAAATTGGATGAAATCTTACTGTTTCCGACAAAATTGCAGTGGTTCCCACAAACACTAGAGCGCTCACAACACAATAACTGTATATGACTATGGTTGATATGGTAATGTACCAGTCACTAAGACGTCGATACATTCGAAACACCAGAATGGCAATACATCGGTCCGCTGCAATTGACAGTGTCATCAAAGCAGAGCACTGCATTCCGAAAATCTGGAGTGGAACAAATCCGTTCCTAATGCAGTCCACCGGTGATACGTTATCAGTTTCCTCGGACCATAGCGTGTCAATCAGCCGCTGGCTGCCTCCACCAATGTAGGCTAAACCAACGGCTGTGTCGGCGCCTACAAAAACAACATTCATATATCAACGTATAACGGCTAGTATTGTTGTCAGTAAATGGCAGGACGATACAGGAACTAAAGGACAGAGCCAAAACTCTACACGTTGCTTGTAGCTTGCCAATAGGTGTGAACCTTGGATTCAAGAAACCTAAAAGCATCTGAGCACTTTGGTCTGTTGATATTTTTTAGCTTAGTGATACTTGAAAGGTTGTTGGCAAGCTGGCTTTTTGTTTTTTAACCGTTTTTGTCATCACTTAGTCAAACCTTATGTACCTGCCAGACCAGCAATTAGACCAAACTTGTTGGTGAAATCCTTTTTAACTGTGCTTGCAACTAGAAGAATTGCAAAGGATCCCAGAAACGCAGTCGTTCCAGCCACAATTTGAAGCACAAATGGGACATAAATTCCTTGTTCAATGGGTGAATATGATGACAGAGAGACATTTACCATAGTCCTAATTAACCAGCAATTGGGCAGGTGCTACAGGAATGGATGGCTAATAGCTAAAAACATAAAATTTCATACCATAACACATTTGGGTGGTAGTCATCGGGTCACAGTTCACCTTCGTTTCAGTTTAAATCCGACTGTCTAGCTTCAAGTCTGTTTAAGACTTCTCGATAAGTCATTTCTCAACAGATCGTCACAAGCCGAAAGCAGAAGCTGTAGAAAAGCAAGTTATAATATCATAGTTAGGCTTCGAAACTTTCACAATGTGAAATATTCGTTAGAAACAATGTTAATTTTGTAAATTATCTTAGGAATAATGATACTAAATTCAAATCTTAGCTACTTCGGTAGTTTTTCAAGATGGAGTCACTTTATGGGAAGTTGAAGTCAGTGTGTGACTCGGTTAAGTGCTAGTGCTAGTTGGTTGGGTTGGGATTCCTTCTATATAGTTGGGAGCTGAGACTGTATTTTGTGATTCTGGTAGTTTGATTTGTTTAGTGGAATATTTGGTTTTGTGGTATTTAACGTTCTTGGAAAATAATGTTTGGTAATTACTTGTAAATTAGGAGATTAAAGTATCGTGTACAGTTCTGCTAATTTTAATTAGGTTTTACTTAGATAGGCACGAGGAGGAACGGTAGGCATACACTACCGATTGTGAACCTGCAGCTATTTAGTCAAGTCTTCTTTATTAGTCATGAAACACCAGTAGGTATAGACAATAACTTCCTTTTTACAAAATTGGCGACCGTGAGATGCGGTAAATGCCTATTTTTTCGCCTCCTCCTCGTGCATATCTAAGTAAAACCTAATTAAAATTAGCAGAACTGTACACGATACTTTAATCTCCTAATTTACAAGTAATTACCAAACATTATTTTCCAAGAACGTTAAATACCACAAAACCAAATATTCCACTAAACAAATCAAACTACCAGAATCACAAAATACAGTCTCAGCTGCCAACTATATAGAAGGAATCCCAACCCAACCAACTAGCACTAGCACTTAACCGAGTCACACACTGACTTCAACTTCCCATAAAGTGACTCCATCTTGAAAAACTACCGAAGTAGCTAAGATTTGAATTTAGTATCATTATTCCTAAGATAATTTACAAAATTAACATTGTTTCGAACGAATATTTCACAACAAGTAGCAAGAGATGTAAAAAAGGACCGTAAAAAAGACATGAGAACTTCACTCAAACTTCTTTTATAGTTACACACACACACACACACACACACACACACACACACACACACACACACACACACACACACACACACACACACACACACACACACACACACACACACACACACACACACACACACACACACACACACACACACACACACACACACACACACACACACACACACACACACACACACACACACACACACACACACACACACACACACACACACACACACACACACACACACACACACACACACACACACACACACACACACACACACACACACACACACACACACACACACACACACACACACACACACACACACACACACACACACACACACACACACACACACACACACACACACACACACACACACACACACACACACACACACACACACACACACACACACACACACACACACACACACACACACACACACACACACACACACACACACACACACACACACACACACACACACACACACACACACACACACACCAAAAAAACACCAACCTGACTGAGGCAGATTTTTGGTATGTGGACTTATTTTTGCAGATCCAACAGTACTATTGCAGTGTGAGATCTAACTATATGTATAGGTTAATCTGTGAGTATAGCTTTGGCACTTGAACAAATGAGGTTCACTATTAAGGAATATAAGTGTTCACTTGCAGCAAATTCTCAGATGCCGTAATTATTGAGGACACTTGCCGTGTTATTACTTCTTGCTTCGCACATAGCCCTGAAAAGTTCTGAGTTTAGCAACTTCAAGGGCCGGTTTTACTCCTAGCAACTTTCTAGCAAGTCTTTTGGGAAGCAACTTTGAAGCAACTTTGGATGCTGAGAAATTGCATACGATTTGGCGTTTATACGAAGCCATTTGCAGGAACAGTTTATCTAGCAACCTTCTCCTAACATCATACGTGTGCTTGGGGGGGGGGTTGGGGGGGTTACACCCCCCGAGACCTGAGCTCACCCCCCCCCCCCAGAGGGGTCCCTCACCCCCCCAGAATCCGGATTTTTCCGGTATAAAACCGGAAAAATCCGGTTTGTTGGCCTTCGGCCGCCCTTCACCCCCCCCCCAGAACTTCCCCTCCTGCACATGTCTGCCTAGCATCCAACGACAATTCTGCGTACCTGAAATACATTCAGTGTTGCTTTGCTTGGTTGGCTGTTGCCTGTGAGTTGCCTGAAAAAGTCGCTTTTGGACCGTGTGAAAGTTCAAGTTGCTTACTGGTTGCCTGCGATTCCGTAAGCGTTCACAACAGGCAACTTTCTAGCAACTTTCAGTTGCTACAAAGTTGCCAACAAAAACTTGCCTGAAAGTTGCTTTAAAGTTACCTCGTGTAAACCTACCTTAAGATCATTCACACTGTACGTTAGTTGTTGGCGCTTCAAGCTTACACATCACTCTAAACGTGCCACCTTTGGAAGAATTTTGAATTTACATTGTCGCAGGAAACTCCTCCCTTCATTAATGTTATTTCCTGAAACTTGCCATGGATTTCGCATACTTACTTCTTTTAAAATCTAATAATCGGTTGTTATAAGGGAGAGACCTAAAGGAAAGTAAAAGCAACCCAACTTTCCCAAAGACGTCAAATCTGTGACAATCATTAAAACATAATCAGCGTCAGCCCGATGCATTGTCTTTAATCATATGTCATATTAGCTTAATTATAGCGAAATAAATTATAAATAACTATCCCGAAGCAATTAGTCATTCCGCTAGCTATTTGATCAGATTAATCTCAAAACCAATGATATTTTGTTCTATTTCTGATTAACAATAGTTACCCTTTCTTGGTTTATATACCTCAAAGCTGACATTTCTGCAATGTTAAGAAACCTTTATGAATCTCATCGAAACTTAATATCCCTATTTTTACCATAATTATGATGTTATTATTAAATTTATTTCTTCTATTTTAGAACCTGTACAATTTTCCCAGCAAGGGGGCAGTTTTAAGTATTAAATATTTCATCAGTTAAGCCCATCCCAGTTAATCAAATGCCGGTATGGTAATATATAATGGGACAGAGCAGAAAATGTCAAACTAAGTTGATCTTTTTACCGAAAACCTGAGAATGTATTCTTCATAAACGATGCTAATTTAATGTGAAAAGAGCCACGCCCTTTATGTAAGGCTGAAGTCAAGTTTTCTACGCTCAAAGAGAATTTTAATTGAGGATAAACGGAAGATTGAAATGCCAATAACTTCAGCGATATTGTAGTAGCATAAGCTGAACTGATATATGCTACTTATACTTACTATTGGACAACACGGGGGAAGCTGGGTCATACCCTCCGAGACTGACAAAAACGAGTGCTCCCTCGGCAAGAAGGAAAAAAGTAGGATCTTGTCGAGAAGGGATGCATGGTATACTTCTCAGTGACTTTTACCAAAAATTGCACCTTCTTAGCAAATCTTAGGAATTATTTCAAACACTTTCTTAAAACTTGCTAAAAACTTTTACTTTCACTTATTTTGACCAAAAAAATTTAAGCAATTTTCAATTGTTGCAAATTTTGGGTTAAATCCCCCTTAACATTTTGGAATTTTTCAAGGGAATATAAGCTCCCAGAATCGGACCTCGTATTAGGGATGGGGCTTTAAAGGCCGTTTCACACGATCAAAGTTTTCTTTGTCAAACTTTGACGAACCAGGACTTTGATGGAAATTTGATGGCGTGAAACCCCGTCAAAGTGGGCATCAAACTTTGATGAAACCATCAAAGTTCGCTTGTTTGAAGAGCGACTCCATCAAAGAAATTTGATCAAATAGCCAATCAGAATGCAGGAATAACCCAGAAGAATATCAGTGTAATGTTTACTTTTCTGTGTTTTTATTGTAGTATAAGTACACTGCTTCTTGTCCATCACCCAAAATTCCACAAACGAGATGTCGACGACCTGCAAAATTCTCTACACAAACTTTGTTAAGAGGGGTCCATCATGAAAAATTAAAGAAAGTCAACAACCGGAAGAGGTCCGACTTTAATTTTAAAATCTCGTCAAATTGGGCAGCAAGTATGTAAAAATGACTAGAATTACCTGTACTACTTTTCCAGGCATGGTTGCTCGTTAGCTTAGAAAATTACAGACTGAACAGAATAATCAATTTGAAATTAGATTTAAAATTGTGTCAGAAAAATACATTTCTATTTCGAAGAGCTAATCAAATCGCGTTTTAGACTATGCAACAACAGTGCAAGCAAAACAATGTGATTTTGAAGTAACCGTCCGTCAAAGTTTGGCGCCAAATGTTTGAATGTGTGAAAGCATGACTTTGACGCTTAAACTTTGACTCAAAGTTTTTTGACAAAGAAAACTTTGACCAAACGTTTGTCGTGTGAAACGGCCTTAACAGGATTTAAATGTTTTATTCAAATTTACAATTTTTCTTGCGTTCAGTGGACAGGAAGTAAATACATTTTGCAATTACACATTTCTGCAAAGCTTTCATTATTACTCATCCCTAATTTGCAGTTAAGAAGTCATCGTTGTATCTAAATGTAGCTTAAAATTTTTTCTTTAATGAATACAATGAAAATGAGTTTGCCTTTCCAAAACTTTTTACTATGGCTCAGAAGAAATGTAATTTTTTGCAGACTGAACTTAATTTTTGGCGAGGCATTGGTTATTTCATTCGACACTTCTATCAATTAGCTGGGTGGGGACCCTTTTTAGTTATTGTAAAATTGCTCTTCGTCCTAGAGAAATGAGTTGAAATGTACGCGCAACCTGAATTTTGCCTATTTTTCTCAACTTTGACAAGGGACCGCTTTAACTAGGAAGCAGCAATCGGAATATATAAAAAGGTCCAGGGGTATTTTTGTGCAAAACATTTGTATTAAATGGCAGCCCTCTGCCTCCAGCTTGCATGGTGAATGCTCCACAATTCCTGAAACAAGCAAGATTTTCTGCAAAAGGTTAAAAGTTTTGTGTTGCACTTTAGGAAATTGTAGGCCTGCTGCGCAGACAAAATAATGGTTTGAAAGCGATATCTGCAAACGGTGCGAGAAAGTACGATTGAATCTCTTGGTGTTTCAATAAGGCAGAAGAAAAGCCATCTGATTTTTTCAAGAGATCGAAATGTTTCTGAGTCTTTCGATTTACACGTATCATTTCAATTCGTAATAAAGTAACACACAATTAAGCTATTCTTGTGGTGCTGGCCTTGCGAGCTGGCCTTGCCCCTAAAAGCTTGACAGCTTTGCGACATTGTGAGCTTTAATACTTCTTTCGGTCAGCCATAGATAAACTAAACAAGTATAATTCTGAAAGAACTAGTAGCTCGTTTTTCTAACTTACCATTTTCTCAGCTGATCAGAAAACCTTCTTCAAACTTGTTTTTACTTTAAGTCAAGCCTTGCTCAGAAATTCCAACTTGCAATAAAATACAGAATACAACTGGTTTTTCTGCACCAAATCAAGCCTTTATTGACATTAGAAAATCCACATGTTAAAGATGCGCTCCCTATCTTCAACAATGGCATTACACGATATCATGCTTTTACTGCTATTTTGTGCACAGGGTATGCAAAATTGGTCCCCGGAGCAACTTTAAGAGACCTGCTGCGCTCTGGCGCAGCAGGAAAAACTTGTTCGT
>JASAND010027489.1:0-23298 GCA_030248195.1 Trissonchulus latispiculum | reverse complement strand
CATATCCCTGCCGGCCTGGGACGCTAGGTACGGGAGAAACTCCACTCTTCTCCACTTCAAGACTTTCTTCAAAAAATGTTGCATAAGGTAAACAGTAAAACTTGCCCAATTGTAGAGGAGGGGTGCTTCTTTACTGGAGCCTACAATAATAAGAGATATGCAATACAGTCAGCTTATAACGAGCATGAACTGTTATGTGACAGTAGAAATGTTGTTTATCTGTTAACATGTCTGGATTGTGGAATACAGTACATCGGAGAAACAGGACGTAAGTTAAGGGAAAGAATAGGAGAACACAGAAGAAATATTACTAATAAAAATACAGGATGCAAATTCCTGTATGAGCATTTTATATCTGGTATATGTAAAAACGGATTTAAAGTAAGTATAATTGAGAAACTTGAAGACAACCCAGACCAAAGCAAGGAGTTACATACAAGGTTAAATAGGGAGGCCTTCTGGATAAAGAAACTTAAGACTAAGTATCCCTATGGACTTAATGATAAATTATCAGGAGAGAATTATAACTGTTCGGTACTTAGTAACATGCTCCCAACTAAATCTAGAAACCGTAGACGTAACAGAGGTAAACACTTACCTTCTAGTCAACGGAATAAGGGATTCGATCCGGGTATATTTGTTTCAAATATGCATCTGTCCTATAACACAAATACCTTCACTAATAGAAGAAGGTTGGTCACATCTCTACGTAGACTTGACAATGCTAGTTTGAGTAAACTGTACTTACACCTAGCGGATAGGAAAATGCATTTATGGGACTACCTGGCCTTTGATTACTGTAAATGGAAACTACAAGACATAAAGGTTAAGGAAAATAAAAGGGATTCGAACAAGCATATGCTTATTTTAGATTATTGTAAACCCTTTGATAAAATTAATTTTAGAAGTGTATTTAGGAATCAAACGCTACTTAACTTTTGGCCCGAAGCTGAAAGAAATCGCGCTAACCCTAAGGTGGTATACCAATACGATATGCCATTTGCTAACGAGTTCTGCTTTAATTATAGACAAACGGTTGCTAATGTATTGTTGGATAGTGACTTGAATAACCCCATCAAGGAATGTCAATGTAGTGGGTCCCCTTTTTGTGGACCCTTATCACAAGCATATTGTAACGGGAAACACTAATTTTATTGATGATATGGAAATCAGGGAGATTATAAATAAGGGAACCAAGTATAGGCCTCGCACAATATCTAGTAAGGAAGAAGTCATCAACAGTATATTTAAGGGTGTGGATGGCTATGTTGATAAACTTCCTACCAAATTCGATCTAAATGAAATTTCTGAATGGAAAAAGTGTATTAAAATTGCGTTTAAAAATATAGTCGATAACTTAAACGATACTATTTTTAGAGGGTCAAATGAAATTAAAAACAAGAGTAAAATTAAACACTACATGAATGCAATTAAGGAAGACTTCGTTATTACTGTTGTGGATAAAGCAGCAGGAAACTATGCATTCATATGTAAAAAATTTTATTTGGACTGTATTATTAAGGAACTTAAAACCCAACAAAATGGAAGTCCTACTTATGAACTAACTAATATGGAACATACAAGTGTAATTAGGGACATTACAAGGGATTCTACCTATCTTAAAGTTAACGTGGACATTGAAAATCAATGTCTACCTTTCATTCAAATTATACCTAAGTTTCATAAGAAGCCAACTGGTTTCAGAACTATCATTGCTGGAGCTAAGTGTTGCACAAAGCCAATGTCCAAAAGTTTAGGTGCTGCATTTAAATTAGTGCAGACTAGACAAAAGCAGTATTGCAATGCTATTAAGCGTAATTCTAATTTCATTAATGCATACTGGATAATTGATAGCTCCAAGGAAATTTTAAATTGTCTTAATAAAATTAATCTTACGTCGCAGGCTAAAAATATTTCTACTTATGATTTTGGTAAACTTTATACTAGCCTTCGCCATGAGGAAATTTTGAAAGAAATTAAACCACTTATAGAATTATCTTTCGGTAATGGAACAAGGGCAATGGTTATTAATAAAGCCTATGCACGATGGACTAACGCAGCTAATCCTACTGCAAAGGATGCGCAATATGTATTTTCTATGTTAAAATTTGTCATTGATAATGCATATTTTCAAGTTGGAAATTTAGTTTTTAGACAGATAATTGGGATACCTATGGGAACTAATGCTGGACCCTATATTGCAAACTTGCTACTTCATGCATATGAATTTAATTTTGTGAAGAAATGTGTAAAGGAAAAGGACTGGACTAAGTTAAAACGATTGAGAAGAATGTTTAGGTACATTGATGATATTACGGCAACGGACGACGATGGTGAGTTTGATAACAGTAAACCTGATATTTATCCTGACTGCCTAACATTGGAAAAGGTAAATATTAACAATAATTCGGCCAATGTGCTGGATATTAATATTACACTGGTTAATGGTAAGTTTATAACTAAAGTCTACGATAAACGGGATGATTTCGACTTTAAGGTAGTATGCCTACCGGATTTGACAGGAAATATTTCAGAGAGTTGCTGCTATAACGTGTATCTTAATGAACTTAATAGATACCATGAACGTTTCACATATCTTGAGGACTTTAGAACCAGGGTATCAAACCTTAATGTACAATTGCTTTCTAAAGGATACTCTAAGCGAAAACTTAAATTCTATCTAGGAAAGTTCTTGCGTAAGAATGAGGATAGAATACCTATTACTGACACCTACATTTCATCTTACTTTGGTTGATTTACTTAACAAAAAGCTATTACTTATTGGTTGTAGTTCCGTGCTTGTTTATTTTTTCTGTTTATATTTAATTTTATGCTTTATTCTTTATTCTTTTAGATTTTTCGTTCAACCTACTGCAATTCAACTTTTCAACAGTTATCGCAGCACTGGTCTGGCCTACTTAGCTACCGGCGTACCCCTCGTTTGTCTAGACAAGCGACCGCCGGACGTGGGTGGGGACACGTGGGGCATGGAATGGCTAATATACCCCCTTTTTCCTTTATTGTAAGGTTGAGCACCCTACCCCAGCTAAGTCCTACCCAGAAATTAAATGGAAATATTTTACTTTATTCTTTTCTATGGGCCCTAATTTTACAGTACATTTTAAGTATAACTGTACAGTGGGTAGGGTCTCGTGGACCATAACTGTACGTACTATTTATAAAATGTTAATGAATTCTTCTATGTTATTAATATTACTATGTTTATGCTCAGACCTATTTCCTGGTTGATCCTGGCGGTGCTTATCCACCCGTCTAATGTATCAAATACTGGAGAGTTTACCAATTAATATAAAACTTTGTTCTTAGTTGGTTTGGACATCCGCGGATTCAAGTCCTGCCGATTTTCTCTGGCGTTGATTGTATTCCGTAGACCCGCCTGCTAGCCCCCGTTTACCTAGTGTTTCTTGACATTAGGTAGTGGCTGTTACTCTAACATGGAGACTTCGCTTATATTGAACTTAGGACTTGCTACGTATGTATAAGGTTATGGTAGGGATGCTTTCGTTGTTTTCTTGGTGCTATTTTTGCTTTTCTTTTATTATATTGGTAGTTGATTCATTTCAGGGAGTAGTGGAATTGTTAGAGGGCAGGAATGATACTTCACAGCTGATGGATGAACGAATTAGAAATCTGGATTATGACTTGACCCAGCTTGCCGGTGTTCGACATGAAGCGATTAGAAAAGCAGACGAGTAAGGCAAACGTTTGGCAAACTGTTTGTGTCGATCTGTGATTCAAAATGTTCAAAAATTCAGAACGCAACTGCATAACTGTCAAATGTAGTGTAACAGCACGGCATTGACTCAAGTTATGGGTGATAAACTAGTAGGTGTTTTGTTTGCTTTTTCTAGTCTTGATTCTGAAGCCAAGAAACTGCAAGTGGAATTTGAGGCCACTCGTATCAGTTCTCAGGATGCTGTTGAGGCTGCAAAATCCTATGATGAGATTGGAGGCTATGTTAAGGAAGGCAAACTGTCATCGGAAAATGCAACTCTGGCATCGGATGCCGCCATTGAACAGGTTCCGTATCACTTTGTATACAGTATCATTTTGTGGATAGTAGAGCACATTTTTGGAACTTTTGCTATATAGTTTGGGTAGTCTTGTAAATAGAAGGTATGAGGCATGATGAGTGTGCAAATTCTTCATCGGATATCCGAAAATGGTTATCGTTCTGATCCTACAATAAATGGAAGATTTAATTTTAGAATGCGTATAGCAGTGAGTCAAGCTTAGGCTTGAATTTTAATATAAGCTTGGTGTGGTTGTGTTCGCTGACTCAGTCAGTTTTGAGCCGATGGTTGTGGATGCCATCCTCACCAGAAGCCTATTTATTCGGATTCTAAGCGCAGTGACATTTCCTTCCTTCTTTTAATTGTTTTAATTGCATATTATTTGTATTTGCATATTCAAATTTTTTGTCACGTTTTAGTCACGAGGTTTGGAAGTTGAAGCAAAGCAAGCACGTGCAGACTCTGCGGAACTGGGTCGAAGGGCGAGCGGTGTGAAGTCGGAAATTCTGAATGAACCAGGGAAAATGTTGGAACAGGCTACTGTGAACATGTCTCTGCTGGTCCAGAAGTTGGATACTGTAAAACAGGGACTTGAAAAAGTGAAACTAGAGCAAGAAACACTCGATCCTGGTATGTGTGTAGGTGGTAGTTTTGTATTTGTTTGGATTCGTTCGTATGAATAAAGTATACGTAAGCCACAGTTCTGAACTATTGTCTAACCTTCATTGGCATACTTGTGTTTTTCCTTAATTTAATTTTACACAATGCAGAAAACAACGGTAAATAAATAACTCTACTTCACTGATTGTTAGTTGAATTATGCCTCTCCAGTTTACAGTTATCATTAGCGGTAAAGTGCGTATTCCTGTCCCTATTTGTACTGTGAACCTTTTTAATTCCATTGTTTTCCGTCTTTGTTATGTAGTGCAGTAAATTGTGAATTGTTGCAGGACTGCAAGCTTCTGTAGCAGCTGCAGACGGTGCTGCCAGCGATGTTCTTGGTAAAGCGAAAGCTTCTCAGGAATTTGTTAATCAAGTTAGCCAGCGAATTGATGATCTAAAGAAGGATGTGGATGCGCGATCCCTTTCTGGTGCCTCCGCAGTACGAGATGTCAAGGGACTTCGAGATCAGGTACCCAAAATGTAGAACTTGCTCTGCAATACAAAAACAATTTTGTGATGTAACATGCATAAAAGAAGCATGACTGTGTTTGTTAATTCATATCTTGCACAGGTTTTAGAAAACATGTATGTTTCTTTATTTTGTTGCATTTTAGATCGGTCAAGCTCAACGAATTGTGCCGGATGCCTTGGCCAAACTAGCCCTGGGTGTCTTTTCCATGGGAAATTCCAGTGAGGCCTTTGATGGCTTTGAAACTAAGCTTGGTCAACTGAAACACCAAGTTCTGGTTGCTCGAGATCTTGCCAACAGAGTGAGTGCCTGTCAATGTGATTTGAAGCCATACTTCATTATGACCTGACTATATTTTGATTTCAGGAATTCCTTATTAACATGTGTAAAGAATTACATACCTATGTAGCATGTCTTTTGTTCGTTTTAAGTTTCGAAATTCAGCTTTCTTCATTTAATTGGGTTTTATTTCTGTTTAGATTAAGGTTGGTGTGCAAACGCGTGGAGATGGAAGCTTGAAGCTGAAGAATCCAGATCGGATCCGCCGATCCGCAGCCTATACCCATCTGTCCTTGTATTTCAATACAAACGAACCAAATGGTATATATGCTTTTGTGTAGAAGTTAAAATAAGGAATAGATGTAGCTTCACTAGGTACGAACATGGGAAGAACGAAATCAAAATGTAACGACCTGTCGCCTATTTTCTTGTCAAGTTGAACTATATCCAGCCTAATTTAGCAGCACCAGCAGTTTTATGTATCTATCTATCAAATCTATCTGATGTTTGAAGCAAGGTGTCTGCTAACGATGACACGTAATATTTGATTTTCGTGAAGGACGTTGGAATGTTGTTTTTCTATCTTATTTAGGTTTGTTACTCTGGATTGGAAACGAGGTGGGCGCTAAGAAGACTACAAGACTGGTACCTTCTGATGATTATCTTGCACTTGAAATTGAGGATGGTCGACCTAAACTGATTTATGACCTTGGCAGTGGTCAAGCGGTTATTAGAAGTCCTAAGTGAGTGGCATTCTTGTAGCTTAACCGGCTTGGAGCTGCGTTGATTGTAGCTAGCTATGACTTAGTCTACAGATACCGGGACTCCAAGGCTAATTGATCTTAACCATTAGCTTCAAATTATTCCTGTACCCACTGCAAATGAACCTTCACTTTATAGATTTGTTTCTGATGGAGTCTGGCATAAAGCGACCGTAGAAAGAACCGGGAAGACAGGAATTTTGACCATTGAAACTGAGGACCAGGAACCATCCGTGGCCAAAGGAAATTCTCAGGGCACTACATCCGTCTTCAGTGTTCATCCTCATGTCACAACCTTCTACGTGGCAGGTGTTTCGAACTCTGCAAAGGTATACAGAAACAAAATTAGTTTTTTGACAAATAACGTGGGTCAGGCTACAAGAAATTGTGAAAATTTAAAAAATGGGGCTTACACTGTCCTCATTAAAGTTTGTCTATATTTTGCTTTTGCTCTCCCTGCTCTTCCACAGACCAGTTGAAACAAAGTATGACACTGACTTAGTTTGTAGAGGAGGTTGTGGAAAACTACGGATTTCAGCGGCTTTTTGAAGCTACAACTGGATTAATTAGCGACTGACTAATCATAAATTGAAAAAAAACAGTAACGCTCACAGTAAAGCGGGATCTGTTACTCATATACTCAAGACTCATTTACTGATGAGTGTTGTTACAGATACCAGCTACAATAACTAGTCGGCATTATAATGGTATGATCGAAGATCTGTCCTTCCATGGGGATGAAATTGGCTTGTGGAATTATGATCTTGATGGTCAGGCTAATGTTTATGGAGCCAGAAGAAGAACAACCCTTTTGCCGGAAATAAGTGGCACAGGTAGGCATTTATGTACATGATAGAGTGATCTATTAATCATTTGGCGTATTAGCTCGTGGTAAATTATCATACATAACTATTGTCGCGTCTTGTCCGAAGAGAAGTTTGAGGAGGGGTGCACCATAAACGGAAATTAACAAGTTTAGCGTTAATAAAAAAATTACAATTTTTAAGAACGTGCAACAACGTTTTTTAGAAAAAAATTTTGGAAATCCGTAATTGTTCAGAGAGAAAATGCTATTTTATCTTCTTTCTAGTTTTTCCTTACCTTTTGTCCCCAATGACGTTAGGGCTCGCACCTTAGGCGTCCGTACTGGTGAAGGTAGCGACAGCTTGCGAACGCAGCAGAGCCTGCTGCAGACGTAGCGGGCCAATTTGTAAAACAATTATGGAAGTAAACTTCAAGGTCTCGTGCTCAAGTATCGTTCCCGTTTTCAAAGAAACTTTATTATAAACGTATTTGATTACTTCCACATTACTTGGTATATACTGCATTTTGCAAATATAATCGTTTGCTATTTTAGGATTATACTTTGACGGAACAGGATATTCTGCTTACAATAGAGACCAATGGAATCCCAGGAAAGAGGCCAAAATCGAATTCACTTTCACCACTTATGCCAAAGAAGGGCTTCTCTTCTATATAGGAAAAGAAGTAACTTTTTAATTAGTTTAACAAAAGTTCTGACAGTGTCTAAAATTGATTCTATCTATTTATAATTTATCTGTCTAATTTATCAATTTATTTATCTAAAACTGTCTTGCGTTGAATCTTTTCCCGTGGGTAGTGCTCTAACGAATGTAGCAAAAATAGATTATAATATGATAAAATGCCCCGCTCCTTCTAGGTTTTCATTTGTTGTTTTAATCTTCATCTTCGAATTTGCATTTTCAGACGTTATTTCTTCATTGCTGTTTTTTTGTTTCTTTAGAGAGATTATCTAGTGCTTATGATTAGCAATGGGCATGTTGTTCTGCGTTATGATCTTGGCTCTGGACCAGCTTCCATAACCAGCAGTAAAAAGTATAACGATGGTCGCTCACACTTCCTACAGATTGAGAAGCGGGATAAACATGGAAAACTTACCATTGATATGACCGAAGGTAGGATTTTTTTAGTGCTCACTGCAAGTATCACGTCTTATACTGACAATTCGTCTAAGTTAAACACTGTTCCCAAGACACTTGTTTGAAATTTTACTGTAAGGTTACGATTTATACCTACCTACCTACCTGTAAGGTTACGAAATTAGATAAAGAAGATAGTGGAATAATTCGTGTCCTTTTCAAACTGACCATGAATGCTATTCCCTGTGGGAGTAACTTACTGGATGTTATTCAGAAAATAAATGAACCAAGATTTATAATGTACGTTTAATTTCGTCATGCTTATTTGACTTAATTTCAGTCGTGGATGGAGTTTCGCCAGGCGATCTGTTTGAGTTGGGAATTACTCAGCACTACTATCTTGGTGGTCTACCTGCCGACTTAGACAAAGTGTATGTTTAGTTATTTACTGTTAAATGATGTTGTCTGAACCGGTCTTAAACCCTGTGCTCTTAATTTGAGAAAGTTAAGAGGTTTAATCTTGTCGTCATGAAACCACTCGTTCAACACTGATGCATGGTTATTTTTCGTTACGACAATTGCGACTAAGTATGACAAAAATATGCAAAAATGTGGACAAAATTTCGTTCGTGATATCTCAAAAGCAGCTCAAGACCAGGATACCACAAAGTAGCGTATTTTTTGAAACGGACTGATGAGATCTTTCTTTTTCGTGCGAAATTTTGCGATTGCAAATTTTTGTATTCAAAGGGCGCCGCTTTTGTGACATTGGTACGCTTCACGTTTTTTTCAGAAAAATTTTCCCGTTGTCAAAAAGAGACTACATACCAAATTTCAACTTTTTTGGCTGAAATGCGTGAGTTATTCAATTTTATGAATTTTCAAATCCTTTGATCTTTACCGCTATTTTCGACTTTGACTACTATATATTTCTAGACTCGCTCAACGGAAAAATTTTTCAATTAGATTTTCAGGACCGCCCTAGGCGTCAGCCTTCCGATATATGTGAGATTTCGCATTTTGTAGTAGATTTTTTCGAAAAATGCCGACTTTTCATGACCCAAAATTTCGACATGATGAATCGAAGCAAAAGTGAGTAAAAATTACGCAATCAAGGTTCAAATCTAAGCTGGATCTAACGATATAACGTCTATTGGTTTACGACTTTAGATTGCGTCCGCAATGAATTTTTAAACAATTTCCCTTTTTCAGCTGGTTTTTGCTAGTTTACACTGGTTCAGGCAAATCAAGGCGGCAACATCAAAGGGAGCCAAAAACCAGCTGAAAAAGGGGAATTGTTTAAAAATTCATTGCGGACGCAATATAAGTCGTAGCCACAAAAACTTTATATCGTTGGATTCAGCTTAGATTGAACTTTATGATTATGTAATTTTTACTAACTTTTGCTAGACTCGCTATGTCGAAATTTTGGGTCAAAAAGCGGTATTTTTCGAAAAAATCGACTTTCAAAATGTGAAATCTCACATATATCAGGTGAAAGCGGACGCCTAGGCGGTCCTGAAAATCTAATTGAAAAATTTGTCCGTTGAGCGAGTCACGAGTAATAGCCAGTCAATGTCGAAAAAGCGGCAAAGATCAAAGGATTTTGAAAATCTGAAAAATTGAATAACTCACGCAATTTTCAGCCAAAAAAGGTGAAATTCGGTATGTAGCACTTTCAGACAAGGGGAAAATTTTTGCTGAAAAAATCGCGGCAGTGCCATGTACCAATCCTTCTGTACATATAAAAGCGGCGCCCTTTGAAATAGCACGGGAAATTTCAAAAAATTCTTTAACGAAAAGAAAGATCTCATCAGTCCGGTTCAGAAAATATATGCTTTGTGGTAGCTATCTTGAAGCGTTTTTGAGATATAAAGAAAACAATTTCGCTTTCTACATTTTTTGGTCAGACTTTAGCAGACAAATAATTCTTCCTTTATCCGCCATCCTCACAACAAGCAGCAGCTTTTCGAAGTGTGTGTCTTTGGTAATCTAAGCTAAGATTTTTCATTGCGTTTATTACACAATGCGGATACAGGCACATTAATTGCAATACGTTTGTTCCCATACGTTACTACTGATTTTGTGTTCCTTCCAGATACGGGCCTCTACGTCGATTCGTTGGATGCATTGACAATCTTCAAGTTGATCAGATTCAGGTCAACTTGAGAAATAGTGTCTCGCGAATTGGAATTTCCGACGGCTGTGTGAATGAGGTATCATGCAGTTATCATTTCGCACTTATTCCTTATTAGTAGGCAGGTGAAAATAAAACATTTACAAAGTTACAAATCTTGGCTTAAATTTATATTGAGAACTTGCCACAAACACAAAGCATGGGTTAATCAATTCAGCCCGGCAAATTTGTGATGGGCAGATGGCAAAATGTCGGAAAGAGGCATTGTGATAATAAGGCAAGTAGTGTAAAAATGGCATTACTGGGAACTGGCCTACCGTGCACGCCAAAGAAATGGGCCCCGTCACTGCCAAATATCCCTCTTTGGAGCGACTGTGATATCACTTTGGCAAGACTTTCATATGAAACCCTTTGTTTGCATTAGTGATTATCACTTTCAGGGCAGAGATCTGTCACTGACTTTTTCAATGAAATTAATATGGGCAGCATGCAAAAGCTGTGACTTGTCTGTGACCATTTCAATTGCTCTATATTCAATTGCTGTATATCATATTATTATTGGTTTTTAAAATATGGAAAATATTTCTTATTTTTAGCAAATTCGAACTGTGTCCTTTGAAGATCCTGATGGTGGCAGCTTTACCTTTGAGAATCTATTGCTTGGTATGGACTTTGTGTTCACCTTCAAATTCAAAACAGAAAAGGCCGATGGCGATCTGTTTGAGGTGAAGGTTGGTAATGGCCTGAATTCGGTGAAGGCAGTTCTCCAGGATTCCCAGTTGAATATTCAGAGCCAGATCAGTCAAGAAGTGAACACGCTGACAACACCGGCTTCATCGATTCTCAACGATGGGGATTGGCATTATGTTACCATTCAGCGGAATGCGGAACGGTTCGTCGTATTTTAGGAGGGTTTACTTAATTAGGTACACATTCCGTGTTTATTTCACTATAACGTGAGGCTCGCAACCATAACTGGGGTTACACCTAACGTCTTCAGTATGTGAATCCTAATTCAGATGTAGCACAAGAAAGGTAACCATTGAGGTCACTTCTGTAACTGAAGCACAAATTATGTTATAGATTAGAGCTTCATCTTGATGATATAATATTGGAGGAGAAAGTCTTCGATGCATTCATATCGATAGCCAAGGAACCTGCTTCACTGGTCTTTGGCCAAACTGGCAGCAACTCAAACCTTATTGGCTGCATTGGCGATGTCACATACAATGGAGAGTATGTCAAGTGTTTACTTCTTTTCAGACTTCTTAACTGCTATTTTGTGTGCTTCCATTCATGTTTATACATAGCTCTTCTTAAACAGTGAAGTTCGGTTCTGCTGTGTTTTTCGAACCAGATGTTGTTTTTCAGATTTGTTTTATTCAACGATGCGACATGGGAAGGAGATGTTGGTTTGACCGGATGCCATCTGGACGAAGTTTTGCCTACATTAGCTCCATCAGTCAGTATTTCAGAGACTGAAACTGACTCGACCTCTTCACCACATGAAGGTATGTTTAATATTGCGATCATATTATGCAACTTATTAGCGTGAGTTTATAAAATGACATGAAATTATACAAAGGCAAAAACTGAGTCCTAAGCAGGAAGAAGTTACATAGTAAATCTGATTGGATGCCCGAGTTAGTGTCGTGTACCAATCCACGACTTTCACTATGACTAACCAATCAAAATCAGAGTTCAGAGAATCATAGTTCAAACTCAGTGTAATCACACATTTAATATAATTTAATTTAATATTTAATAATGTTTAATTTACTTTTACTTTTATTTATTATTATTATTATTATTATTTATTTTTTATTTTATTTACACATTTAAAAATTTTATTTTTTTTATTAAACATTTAAAAGGAGGAGACGTCATTGTCGTGACGTCGACCAGGCTTTGAGACTCCTTCTGGCAATTTGGTTGAGTTGTTTTGACCAACCTACGGGGCCAGTTTCCTGGCTAACACTTTGCACATTCGGGTGTCACATCACTTTGTGATGTCTAATGCAGCAAACAACAACAACAACAACAACATTTAATAATGTACGGTGTACCACCACTCAGATTTTGTCAGAACTGGTCGGACATGTCTCGGGCTTGATTTATTAGGAAGAGCAGAGTGTCTTACTTCCTGTCCTAATAGATCTTGTGGCTAGCTACTGCACTTTTATTTTGGTATGCCAGAACCAGACTGTGCTAATAAATTTGTGTATGCTTTTAGGTGTAACCAAAATGGAGAGCCTGCGTGACGTCTGTGCGTTGAAACCTCGTCCTCTCGGAGAAAGAGAAGACTCTACAGGCTATAGATTTGGTCTCGACTTTGATTCTCGACTTGAGTTTGAAACCTTGGGCGAAGCACATGATCGAGGGTATCGTATCTAATTTTGTATTAATATTTTAACGTCATGAAATATTTTTGGTGTCTTGTTTGTTGTTTTCATGTTATATCATTGTTGATTTGCTTTTCAGTGCTCGAAAGGTAACGTCTTCTGCTTACTTTCTATTTTCTTCTGTTTTATAAAAATGCTGATTGATATGATCAAAAACTGGTCTTTTTGAAAAATTATCACGTTTCTAGTGGTACTCACGGAGTGCATATTATTTTGTAGGGCGAATCTTTCATTGCGATTCCGTGCTGGCTCTCCAGAAGGTGTTCTCTTCTTTGCCTCAAATCTGAAACGCTCCGACTACCTGATTTTGTATCTCAAGGATGGAAGACTATACTTCAAGTTCAATTCTGGTTCTGGCGCTGCGATCCTTCGTTCGGCAAATACCTATTTGGATGACGAATGGCATCATGTATGTAATTGCATTCCGATTTCATGTCTGTTAAATATATTTTACACAAAGAAAGTCTTTTGTGTAATAATTTTTAATAGTCTGTTTTAGTTGAAAATACATTATCGTAGCCATAAGTTTCCAACCAGTTGTAGAAGCCATAACTCTATTTTTAATACATATAACCATACATGTGCTTGGGGGGTTCCCCCCAGACCTGGACCTGAGGGGCCCCCTGAGGGGTCCCTCACACCCACCCCCCCCCAAAATCCGGATTTTCCGGTTTTTTGGGCAAAAAAAAAATCGGAAAATCCGGTTTTCCGGCGGCCCGACCGCCGGTTCACCCCCCCCCCCAGAATTTCCCCTCCTGCACATGTCTGCATATAACATGTGACAGTATAACTGTAATAATTATAACTGTAACATATAACTGTAATGTTGGGACTTAATTTAAGGTGGTTGCTGGACGCTTTGAAAGAGACGGTTGGATGGCGGTGAATGGTGAAGCTACCGTGACAGGCTCCTCTCCTGGGTCAACCAGCTCCATTGAAACACAGCCACCAATCTTTATTGGAGGAATACCACAGAATGACCTGAAAACGGCGAAGACCAGTGAAATTATTGAGGTACAACTTTTAAGTCTATAAATGAATTTAAATATTTTTAGTACGGTTTGTTTGCTTCAGTTTTCTGCTTTTAAATTTTGAACAATTTGTGCTCAAAGTAATGTGACAATTTTATGTTTGGTTTGGTTTTGATGTTTTAGAGAATAAATCCGTTATTTGTTGGTTGTATGCGGGATATGCAGATTAACAACAAAGCTTTCCCAGTTCCAACAAATTCGATAAGAGTGTTCCAATGCTCGGACTATACGGAGGATGGCATTTTCTTTGGTCCTCTTGGCGGATATGCTATCGTGCAACAACGGCTTACTGTATGTTTTACTGTATACGAATTTACCCAAAGACGGTAATACTATCATTTTTATAACCATATTTTCATTCATTCATTATTAAACTCAAAAGTTTCTGTATATTATTTCTTTGTTTATTCTATCCGCCTACCAGCTCGCTTTTGCTTCATTTCTCGTTGTGTATAAATTCAACATAACTCAGAACTTTGTGAAACCTTGTAAATAATTTTACAGGAAATTTTGAGTTGGGAAATCGTCAATGTTAATTAAAATGGGCATTCTTCATTACAAAAACATGGTATTGTGTGTTAGAATGACGTTGTATTTTGTACTGCTATAGGATTTTCTTATTGTATGCAATTTTATTTCTGTAGGTTGGTTCTTCGTTTAATGTTGAATTCGATATCAAACCTCGCGTGGATCAGGCCATTCTAATGAGCATTTTTTCTGCCGAAAGTGGTGACTATCTAGTCCTTCAGATGATCGAAGGAAAGCTGACCTTTGTCATTGAAAATGGCGGCGGTCAGGAAAAGGCCGAATACAAATTGGAGGGCTCTGAATTTTGTGATGGTCATTGGCACAGAATACGGGTATGTTAAAACTTTCTATCTTTGTAATTGCTTTTCGTCCGTGTTAACTGTTTGTTTGTGAGATTTTGTACATTTTGTTTTTAATGATTTTTCAGCAGCCTCAGCCCAATCGGTATTTTGCATAGAAGTAGAGTCCGCTTTATTATAACTTTGGGAAATGGAAAACTAACACCGAATAACAAATTACTATTTTCTGTGATGTTCTGCAAGGTTATCTTCATCTTCTGCTTCCTGGGTTATTGAATCGTCTTCGATTTGATTGGGGTCACGGAAGGCGCCCCACATCCCGAAGGAACCCGATCACTGCCTGGGATCCCTGGTCAGCACCTTCCGGGTAGGATCCCACCCGAACCATTTCTGGCGGGGAGACCGGTTGGTGGGACATTTTAGGCTTAGGTGCCGTAGGTACTTTTCCTCCTCCTGTTTACAGAGGGCAGAATGGGAGATACCCTGTCTGTGTTTAAAACTGGCCAGGATGGTAGAGTGACCTCCACACCGGAGTTGTGAGAGAGCTGTTCGCTCCCAGCTCCCGCTCCAAGGTTATATTTACAGGAAAATTTTGATTAATGAGCTCGGTTTAAATAATAGTCATGGTAATGACACTTATGAAGTATCGGGTCACAACAAGGAAACTATAATCAACGAGTTGTTGCAAAAATGCAATGATTTTGGTTATAATATACAAGTTTCGGACAAAAAAATTACCATTCATTCAACTTCTGCCAAAATTTCATAAAAATCCAATTAAGTTTCGTACAATTGTTTCCAGTAAAGTTGCTGTAACTAATAGCTTATCTAGAGATATTGGTTATTCTTTGAAGACAATTTTAAAAAGATTGAAGTCATACAGTAACACAATTGCTAGATGCAATGGAGGTTGTAATCCTTTTTGGATAGTTGATAGCAGTAAACCTATAGTTAATTGTTTACGACAAATTTCTATGCAAAACAAAGCAAAATCAGTTTGTTTATACTTTCGATTTTTCGCAGTTATATACAAATTTAAATCACGACAAAATTATTGAAGCAATAACTGCAATATCTAAAATTGCTTTTGGACATAACCAAAGAAAATTAAATTTCGGTTTTAAATCAGCTTATTTCAGTGAAAACAAATCTAGTAAATGCGTAAACTATGAAACCTTTTGTGAAATGTGTAAATGGTTGGTAAACAATGCATATTTTTGTGTAGGTGGTAAAGTTTTTAGGCAGAAGATAGGTATCCCGATGGGTACAAGTTGTGGTCCTTTCTTAGCTAATCTTGTATTGTTTTACTACGAATTCAAATTTATTAAACTTTTGACTAATAGAAACGATTATAAAAAGCTTGAACTACTTAAATATGTTTTTCGATATATTGACGACATAACGGTTATTAATGATGGCGGAATTTTCTTAGAACTTTGGAAACTCATTTATCCAGCGGATCTAGAACTGAACTTAGTAAATGATCATTTTTCACTAGCAGACGTACTAGATATAAAAATTAACATAGAAAATGGAAAATTTATAACTTCGGTTTTTGATAAAAGAAAATTTTTCTCGTTCAACGCTGTTAGTTTGCCAGAAATAGATAGCAATATTTCCAAATTCTGCTGTTACAACGTTTTTGCTAATGAAATTATTAGAATTTCAAATTTGTGTAGCAATTCTGATGATTTTTTAAAAATTTCTAGAGAAGTGTATCTGAAGCTTAAACAAAAGAATTATAAAACACGAAGCTTAAAACGCTACTTTTTGAAGTCATGTAAACACAACAATTTTAATAAACTTTTAGACATTTCACCATTAAATTCTTGGATACACATTTCTAAATAGACGTTTTTGTTTAGGTTTTTTATGTTGTCGCACAATTCTTGTTTCAATTTTATGTGTCAATTAACTTTCACAAGTTTGAGGCGACCGGCGGCGAAACTAATTTTGGTATATATTTTTGGGGGATTTTGTAAAAGTATATTAAAAAACTGAATTCCACACTCCTCCACTGATGAGCCGCGGGTGTGAGAATTGAGTCTGGTAGAGGTCGCATGCACTACTCATATAGTTTATGTTACGATATCTATGTATTGCCTAATAATTGTATTATTGGCAACAATCATGTATGAACATTTTTATGTGTTCCAATGCTGTATTACAAGATGCCCTATCAAAATAATTGATGTAGCTCCGGAAATAGGTAACAGATCGTCGGGTATGTCCAAATACTTTTTCTTAACATTCATCATAACCTCACGAGTATCACAATAAAGGAAATTTCAATGGTATCTCTGGCCTGGTGCCCCTCTCTAGAGTGCCTATGTCAGCACTGAACTCATTTTAACTGCCTTACTTTTCAGATCTACAAAACAAAGAATCTTATGGCGATGAGCTTTGACAGAGCCAATACCGTTCACATTGTCCGAAATCGACGCGCTACTGATACCAATACAAATGATGAGCTCTATTTTGGCGGCGTTCCAGAAGGATATTCTCATCCTGGACTGTTGACTAGAGGTGGACTAAGTTTGCTAAACTCTTTTAGGAATTGATCTGTTCTCAACTTTTGTTATCCTGTTAGATCACAGTTGCGTTAACCGTGTTAGTACGTACTGCGTTTTACTTTCTGATTCTTTTTATTAATTAACATCAGTATACGAACAGTTATGTCTTTTTGTTGTAGATAATTTTGTGGGATGCGTTCGACTGGTATCAATCGGAAGAAAACCACGACGACGAAAGAATCTTGATTTGAACAAGATTGAAGCGGTTGGTGATGTCACCAAAGCTGGCTGCCCAGTTAACTAATGATTGTCATTTCTGTTGTGTTTACGATTTGTCATTATGTTATATGTTGTGTTTTTATAGTTTTAGTTTTATGTTATGCATAATTTTAACACCTAGTTTGCTGTGTTTGCATTTTATTTTATAGGAATCTATCTTGTTACTTTTTACTGCATTTTATTTTTTATTTGCTGTCTGCATATTTTCCGTATTTACACTGCCTTCCTCCATCCTTTATAAATACTGCCAGATTTAATTATTTCGTGTTCATATACTTTTGTTGTTGATTATTCATGGTATCAACAGTACATAATCGTCATATTCTATGTAGTGAAAGCCAAAGCTGCTACACTATGCCCGCTTATGGCTGACCCCCCCCCCAACAAATTGACCCCCCCCCCCATAGCCCTATATAAGTAGATCGCTCGCTCGCTTAGCATGTTTTATACAGCCATAATATTATGTTAAACCTATACGCTTAGATCCCTCCCAAATTGGGTCCCGTTAATTTCAATGTGCTTACAAAGCAGCGGCACCAATTTGTACCCTGTAGCCAATAGGAGCGGTGTGAGAGTGGTTAATTTGTGGGAGGGGGTCAGGTCAGCCGTTAGCGCGCATATAGCATAATTTTGGCCTTCACTGCATTGTTTGACGCTTGTCAAACTCTATATTATGTACTCGATGTTACTAGTTGTAATTGCTCATAGTTTTTTACCTAAAATGTAGAAAGAATTAAGTTTTAATTATCAATTTCAACCCGATATTTAAAGTTGTTTTGCACTGTTTATAAGAACCCATGATTGTTCTAAAGAACTGTTGTTTTGGTTTATCGAAAATTAGCTAATTTTGTTGTTGTTGACATATTTGACGTGTAAATTGACAAACGTGCAAATTAAATTGCTTTTTTGTGCGTTTTCGAGATGGGATAGGTAGTAGGGATAGGATAGATGGGATAGGTAGTAGGGATAGCATAGATGGGATAGGTAGATACTAACTTGCCCATTTTGGAGACAGAAATTGCAGTAGTTTTCTTTCTCGAAGACAATTTTATCCCCTTTCAGGCTCCACAGCTCAAAATGCGATTGTGACAAGTCTTAAGCACCAAGTGTCTGCAAAGTCTCGTGTCCGCTGAGCACATGGGAAAGGAGTTTGAGCATTGCCGCGAATTATTCAAGTTTTAGACAACTCCGATCTACCGTAGCAATCGCGCAGACGCAATTGTCCTAATTATAACAAAACTGAGGCAATTCTTGCGCGTTCACCCTCTCTTAATCATGTGGCTGAAGGCGAAACAGCAACAGTAACGGATACCGGAACTTTCTGGTTTGAGAATGGTGGATATCAATCTAACTAACATTAGGCATCACGAAAACGATCGTAACTGCTTCAGAACTAAAAAACCATGGTTACCGTCTTTGTGAGGAATGCCCGCTACTTTTCCCGCGGCTGAGCAGTATTACAGTAAGACATTTTTATATCGCGTTATTCTTTGAGACGAGCTCAATAAACATCTTCGCCGTCAGGTGAACAGGGCGGGACTTTTTCATCTCAAAAGTATGGTAGGTAAGTGTTACAATGCATGTCCAAGGATTTTCACTATATATGAAGTATGAGTATGTATTCTTATATATAGTGCAATTATGCACTCTTGATAGGATAAGAGTACGACAGCTGACATACTATATGTATTATAAGCGTGACACATCCTCTGCACGCTAACGGCTTACCCCCCCCCCCGCAAATTGGGCCCTGCACTTCAAAAAAATTTGGCCGCTATACATGTGTTTGAAAGTAGTATTTGAGGCCGTGCCGGCTACCGGCCTGGAGCAGTTTGCAGTGCTGCTGTTTTCTAATGTTATATTAGAATAATGTAAGTGTACCTGTACACTGACTGCACAAATCATACAAAAACCAGGCTATTTTACAGTTTTTGTGTAGATATGCTGCTCTAGCTTCCAAACCATGACCCTACTTGAAGCATTTCCAGTTTTTGTCCTAGTACTGTCGGCGCTGGATCAGGAAGATGATGAAGAAGAAAACTGGGTCTTATCTCGATTACCCCCATCACTCAAAATCCTTAAAACTTGACCAAAGACTGACTCAGCATTTTTAGCATCTGTAGTGTTTTAGAACGGCCGGGTTACACCGGCCGGCGGCCGGTGTCGTATAATATTTTTCCCCCCGTGATATTTTTCCCCCCTATAGGGTATAATATTTTTCCCCCCGTGATATTTTTCCCCCCTTTCAGCTATAATATTTTTCCCCCCTCTGAATGAAACCCAGCCAAATGATGCAGCAAATTTAACAGGGTCAAAGCAGTAACTCTGTTGAAATGTTGGTAAGTAGCAAGTAAAATGCTGAGAACAATTTTACAAGTTAATTTTAGTTATTATTTAATTGTTTAATTAATGTTAATTTGCATGTTAAAAAGAAACTATTTTTGCACTTGTTTTTAACGCTGTTTTAAAAGTGTATACAAACTGGTAATTTTTGATTAGTTTGTTAGTAATTGTTTTGTTAATAAATTAATTTTGCAACTATTAATAACTGCAAAAATGGTTTTAGAATGTTTGCTTTTCTTATTATTTGGAAATCTAATTTTACAGTTTTTGCGAGTTGTAAAATTTCGGATCTTTTCACCGTTTTTACAAACGTTTTGTAAAATCAGCAACGATTTTTTAATATTTTAATTCATTTTTACAGCACAGTTTCTTATTTTTCACACTTGTCACCGTTGAATATTCATTAAATTTCCCTTACCGCAAATTATAAACAACTGTTGTTTTTAGTAAGGCTGTATCCTTAAACTTCTGATTTTTTGAAGATGGAATATTTTGATCCTTCCAGCCAAAAAGTCTTAAAATATATATAGCTTTCTATTTGTTCCGAACCAAAATGAAATTTTGTTTTTAGTTTATTTTTTCTATTTGTTTTCAAACACTGTTAATCACATCACAGGATGATCCTTAAAAATTTAAATTTACTTGTAGAACATTTTTTACTATTAACGATAGCTGTATATTTATACAAATTAGAAATTAAAGCAATTCTACTAATATTAATGATAGTAAAAATTTAATCGCCGCTGAAGTAGAATTTTATTATTTCTTTAATTAAACTTCACATTGTAATTTTTGTAGTATACAGTTCATAACTTATAATACATAGTAATTTACAATGGTTAAACTCTCTCCAAGTAAATTTAAATTTTTAAGGATCATCCTGTGATGTGATTAACAGTGTTTGAAAACAAATAGAAAAAATATACATTAAAAGAAAATTTCATTTTGGTTCGGAACAAATAGAAAGCTATATATATTTTAAGACTTTTTGGCTGGAAGGATCAAAATATTCCATCTTCAAAAAATCAGAAGTTTCAAGGATACAGCCTACTAAAAACAACAGTTGTTTATAGTTTGCGGTGAGGGAAATTTAATGAATATTCAACGGTGACAAGTGTGAAAAATAAGAAACAGTGCTGCAAAATGCATTAAAATATTAAAAAAGCGTTGCTGATTTTACAAAACTTTTGTAAAAACGGTAAAAAGCCTGTTAAAGATCCAAAATTTTACAACTCGTAAAAACTGTAAAAAATTAGATTTCCAATTAATAAGAAAAGCAAAATTTTAAAACCATTTTTACAGTTATTAATAGTTGCAAAATTAATTTATTAACAAAACAATTATTAACAAACTAATCAAAAATTACCAGTTTTTACACTTTTTAAACAGTGTTAAAAACAAGTGCAAAAATAATTTCTTTTTAACATGCAAATTAACATTAATTAAAGAATTAAATAATAACTAAAATTAACTTGTAAAAATGTTTTCAGCATTTTACTTGCAACTTCCAACATTTCAACAGAGTTGCTGCTTTGACCCTGTTAAATTTGCTGCATCATTTGGCTGGGTTTCATTTAGAGGGGGGAAAAATATTATAGCTGAAAGGGGGGGAAAATATCACGGGGGGAAAAATATTATACCCTATAGGGGGGAAAAATATCACGGGGGGAAAAATATTATACGACACCGGCCGCTCTAAAACACTACTCATCGGAGGCCCCTCCATGCTGCCTCTCCGTAGACCGCTTGCGGACAAACAAAGAGACGAAGGTCAAGGACAGAAAACAATAGCTTGCTTGGAAAGCAATGGTCAAAATGTCGGCTGCAGAAAGGGTCGGAGGATGGGCCAAGCCTCGGATAGGAAAAGAGTGAAAGTCCGTAATGTGCTTAAATAAATTATACTGTTTGCACTTGAAATGAAACATTTTCTCAAAAGTTTAGAAGTTTAAATCAAATTTAAAGTGCTTTTTTCCGAATCACTGAGGCAGCCACAGAAGGACCTTTTCCACCCGCAGTGTCTGCCTCAGTACCCGGTCAAAATACAGAATCCTTAATCTGCTGGCTTTCATGCAGCGAAAAATCCACTGACCGACCAGCGCCAAACAGTTTACCAATTCAAAACAATAATCTGTAGTTTATACTTTATACCAAGAGTACATAATATAAGAGTGTGCCACTAGGCACACTCTCTGTTATCAGAGCAAAAACTATGCTCTGCTCGCTAACGGCCCACCCCCCCCCCGGCAAATTAGACCCTTCACTTCAAAGAATTTTGTGCGCTATGTTTGTGTTCTAAAGCTCGAAGCAGGCACAAAATTCGCGCACGCACTGCTTGCGTTTTCGAGCTTAAGCACATAAACATAGAGCGAGTGAGCGTACCCCCGTTTCGACTAGGTACTGATTTGCCGGGGGGGGGGGTCACTAGGGTCTGATTTGCGGGGGGGGGGCGTTAGCGTGCAGAGCATAGTTTTTGCTCTGATAACAGAGAGTGTGCCTAGTGGCACACTCTTATATTATGTACTCTTGTTTATACCGACAGTATGTGCTACTGTATTTTACTCGTTTGCCTTCATTTTTATTTTAGTCTTAATTAATAATTTTTAATATATGTGTTGGCTTAGCTGAGTTAGCTAAGCTGGGTGTGAGTCCATCCATCCAGATTGCGAAATTGTCAAACCGCACAGGAAAATGCGTTGCATTCTCCCCATAGTGCTACATAAGCCTCCATCATCCGGGAGTTTTTACTAGAAGTATAACAAGATGTCCCCTAAAAGGGACAATATTCCGCCTTCGAGCTGGAGCACATACGTTTTATGATAGCTAAACAAACGCTATTCATTTTAAATTTTTAATTAGATGGCGCAAGGCAAATTGTGTTAAAGTCATACCTTTCAACTGGTAACTAACGCCCCTAGGTGCATACTTGTCCAATTGTTATCGCGGCCCTAATTAATTCAGAATGAATTCCAAACAGCTGACGACACCGGCAAAGAAAGCGTACCATGAATACATTGGCACTTTAAGCATAAGCATTTTGCACAGTATTCGACTAAAAAATTCCACTCTTATTGGATTCCAGATCTTAGGGCCTTTTCGCGCGCGAGTTAAAAGAGTAGAGATAAAAAATTTTAACTCGTTTAACCCTGCAGACGAGTTAAAATGAACTGCTTAACACTTTTAACCCTGTGCGCGAAAAGGATTGAGTTAATTTTAACTCTTTTAACTCGTTTAACTCGCTGCGCGAAAAGGCCCTTAGAATCTTAGCGACCTCCGATGATGAAAGATTAAGCCATCTGACTGAACCAAAGAAAATTGCTAATTTGCATATGACATGATTGTACTGCGTCGGCCAATTACAATTTTCAAAGAAGGGGTATATTGTTGAGAAATATTCTGACAATGAATAAAGCCCCCTTCTGTTCCTTATGTATTTTTTGGATCTATATAAATGTTAACTGTAAAATGTTAAAACTCATGCATTAAAAATTTCGTAAATTTGTATGAGGTTGCAAACTTTAAATGCCCCCTCCGGCTAAAAAAAGGAGCTAGGTTCACATGATAAATATAGGGATCAAGGAAGAGCTTTCCAAACTGCAGCAATGATTCCGCCTCCAGGCGGAATAAAAAGTTCAACCGCAGCAACTACGTAAACGAAGAAT